>VDFB02042252.1:0-225801 GCA_007258455.2 Sequoia sempervirens
GGAGGATGGAAAAATGGAGAAAGCTAAGAAGCATAGTAAAGGAAGAAAAATTCTCAAAAGAACCCTAAGATTCTTAATTTATAGTTATGGAAATATAATTTTAGCATTTTGATATAGTAATAATCTAGGTTCATCATAAAGTTGTAATAAACACTTATAACCTATGAAGAGTGAGTTTTTAAAGGAATATTTGAACTTGATTGAGTGTCTTTGTACATGCATGGTGCATATTTTTATGTGTTGATTAGTTTGCTAACCAAATGATCATAAAATTCTCGCAAGTATTTGTAAAGTATCTTTTTAGGAAAATAAAGGAAATATTTATGTATGCCCGTGGATTAATTAGAAGTGTAGTGTAATATAAGTATCCATTGTTTGTCTAAATGTATGGGTAGATCCTATTTTTCCTATGCATTATATTCTTTTGTGATATATTCATTAAGGTATCATAATTGGTTTTAGTTATTACATATTTTGAATGAGTTTAGTGACCATACTACCCAATTTGATATATACATTGATTATCAACTAGATCCTCCTCCCCATCACACCACCACACACCCAAAACAAACTAAAATTAAATATTATTTTAATTTATAAATTAGAAATAGTTTTACTCAATGCCATGTCTAAATGTGTATAATAACATAAAGTATTATTATAAAAACACATTCATAAATTTTCATGTGGAAGATCATCTACATCAATAAGGTGCTTGATATTGAATATTGCAGATCAACATACAGGCACAAAGTGACAAATGAAATAGGGTTGCACTATGCAATGGGTATGGTTTGTGTCAAGGTAAGTGTTTAGTTGCTATGGTGATATCCATTGTAACACCTTAGGGAACCTCCCTTGCTTTAGCAGAGCTATAAATGAGGGAGCTTTTAACCACCTCAATAATGGGTCCATTTTTAACAACCATAACATAAAGTTCATTGATTTCTTCTCAATTTTGACACCCTTTGCGATTGGGAGAAGATTAGGATTTAGGGACTTGGGACCTACAATTCTAGTCACCGACTAAGGGAATGCAAGAGAAAGTCAAATTTAAAAAAAAAAATCACACATGCCACTAAAATGATGAAATCATCACTTTAAATAGCTATAAATTATTTTGTTGAAATAAAATCATCATTGTGAAAATCATATAGTTTCTTGCTAAAGTGATGATTTTGTCACAATATGAAAAAAACAAGTTTTTTAAGTAGAATGAAAACATAATAAATGACACGTAATAGACATAAAAAGAACCTCCTCAAATATTGACAAGTAGAATTTGACCATGGAGAAACATTTGAGTTGAGCTACATATTTATGTTAACATGATACATTGTCTTATTGCATACTAGTGTCACCATAGAGAAATCCATTCTATTTTATACTTTTTTGGGTGCATGCATATTTTACCCCTTGGGAGAGATAGCTACATTACTTGGTAGGTATCACTTTCTAAAATAAAACAAGATATGGATTATGGTTCATCAATCTATATTTACTTGTACTTACCCTATGTATTACAAATTTGTTGTCCTACACTTGAAACTATAACACTTAAATTGAAATATCAACTATAGTATAGGAAAAGCATAAACAAATAATATTGAAGTGATTAAATAAAATAATAATTACTATTTATGTGAGTTTAAAAAATCTATCTCACTCATTTGCCACCTGATGTCTATATAACACTTGTAAAATAAAAAATATAGACTCAAGCATGTAATATCATGGGATTACATTATTTTTTAGGAAAAAATGAGGAATAGGAGATATTACCATTGAGGTGAGGTTTAGAAACACTACAAGTTTTGATTGACATGAGATACCTATAAAAGGTAACTTTCACATCTTTAATTATAAAATTCATCACTTGGGGGAAATAGATTTGTTGGAATTTTGCATAAATAAAAATTAAATCCAATACCATAATGTCTATAAACTAATCGCAAATATATAATAATATAATAATGCTATCCTATATTTAATATTATGGGACAAGCTACAAAGAGTAACATACAAACATATAGGCAATTTGGATGCATGGACAAAGGAGATGACATATCCAAGAGGTATGTGTTAACTCTCAATAATTCCCAATTAAATGATGAGTTAACTTAACTTTTAACTAGGATAGAGGTGACCTTGAATAAACAAATGTGCCACCTAACTACCATTAATCAAGGTATACACATCCCATTAATAGTTACTTATGCGATAATATTTAAATATCATATTTTTCCTAGGTAAAATTATTACATAGGTACAATGTTACACTTAAGATAAAATACACCCAAGGTGAATAAAATATTGCACCACCAACACCCATAAGTAAAACTTAGGAGAAACGAGAAATGAGAATGGGTTCCAACAACTAGGCCATGTTAGGTACCCATGTAAAAAATAAGGAAGGAGAAAAATCATAGGAAAAAATATCTTAAAGAGAGGATAAAGAGAGAAGGTCTATGCGACCCACCTCAAAAAGTGAGAAGGATGAAACCCTACGTGGGGAAAACATCCCTCAAAAGATATATAGATACAAAAAGAGACCATGTGCCCCCCTGAATGTTTAGTTTCCTACACCAATGTCATATTCTTAATATGGAATGCTAAAGGTGGTCCATGATCATTAAACAACACTTTTCCTCTTGAGAAGAAATACAACCAAAAGTATATGTAGGATAAATTCCCATTATTAAAAGGAATATGAGGGAAGAAAAATAGAATATATTATATCTCTATAAGTTGCTTAAGTGTCTCCATACTAGTGTTGAGAGGTTCCATGGTCAAATTAGAATTCTTATACCTAATTAAAAAATTAACAAATTATAACCTTGTGGAAACAAATGCAAAAAAAGATCTAAAGATGAAGATGAATCCTTTAAATGTTTCTCAATTATTTCCAATTCAATGCCAAATTGTGACAAATATAAATAACATGAATCATGCATTGCAAGATTTAGGTATAATAATCATGGATGTATAGTTCTCACTATAGGTAAGACAATTTGACCAATGATAATATAATACTCTTGTAGAAGGTGTCAACATGAACAATGACTATCACATATGTTAAATTGTGAATATTTGTAGAGCTTGTCACTATAGAATTATATAGAAGTAGAGAAATAATAAGATGAACTGAATGTGATCTCATGAAATTTAAAGAAGATGATTATGGAACTCCATAGGATTTTTCATCAAAGAGGATATGGATTTCCTTGACGATGTCCTCCAGATTTACAAGATGGGACTCTAAACATTGAAATTTTAGGAAAGCATTCATCCCACAAAGTTATATCTATAAGAATAACATGAACCTATTACAAGGAATCATTAGAAGTCATGGATGAAGTAACATGAGATTTAGATGGATCTATGAGTGAGGGAGATGAGATCTCAATGCAATTCATGATTGCATTACCCATCCATGAATGATGTGTCCACACAATATGTTTGAGTATGAACATTTGATATATATACTAATTCTTTATTAGAAGAATCTGCCAAACTAATGTGATTATCTCAAAGAATTTTTATTTCACCATTTTAATTTAGAAAACATTTATTTTCATCCTTATTTTTATTCCCATAGTAACCGCATTTAAACTTATATGATTTAGGAGGATTATGAGGTATAGTCAAATAAAAAGAACAGAGAATGAGAGACATGATTATCTTCCCCGATAATACTAAATCATAAAAACAACAAAAGAAAATGTAAAATCACAAGATTATTCCCCTAAATGGACATAATCATGTGACCCCACAAAAAATATGATGAATATGATGTGAAATCAACACTCTTCCCTTCTCGACCATGTGTGATATGGTAGATAGAAAGAATATTGGTTGACAATGAAGGCACACAAAGAACATCATTAAATGCTTCATCATCCATGTCAATAGATCCCTTCCCACAAACACACATATGTGTGGTGTTAGCAATTAGGATGTGTGGTGATGAACAAAAATCAAATGAAAAGAACACACTCTTTGATGAAGCCATATGATGTGAGGCTCCAAAATCAAGCATCCACCTCTCTAACTCAAAATTTGCAAATGCAACAAGTGCTTTCCTCTTATGTATCTATGAATTTGATAAAGAAGAAGAAGAAGAACCTCCTAACATTATTGAAGTCAAATTGATTTGATTCTTCTTAGGAAGATGCTTTAACTCATCAATTTGTTTTGAATAACATTGATGTTCATCATGCCCTATTTTCTTGCAATATGCACATTTAGAATTCTCCTTCCTAGGTGATTCCCCTTGAGATGGAGAGGATTCAAATTCTTTATGTAGCTTGTTCTTTTTATTCTTTTATTTCTTTTTCAGGATTCTCTAATTCTTTCTATACCTTAGGCTCACTAGCCACTAATTCTTGTGGTTTAAAAGACTTCATTAGACCCATATGAATTAACTTTGTTTCCCCTTGGATTAGGAGATTTATAAAGTCATCAAACTTAGGATCAACATATGATGCTTCCATAGAAAACTGATGGGTATGAAAGCCAAAAACATTGAATAATCAAGACCAATCTTAGATAACACATTTAGAATCAATTGTAAATCCTCCTTTTCAATATTACAATCTTTTAGTTAGTTTCTTAATCTTGGAGATGTAGTCTTGGATGTTGTCAAAACCTTTAGGATCAAGATTCATCGAATAATTGCCAATCTAATATCCCCTTATCTTATTAGTTTTACCCTACAATTTCTCAAAAGTCTCCCAAGCCTCTTTAAGAGTTTTACATGATTCACTATAAAATTATAAATCAAAATATACTAATGAGTATATGCATCCAAGTGTTTTCTCGTGTTCAATATCCCATTTTTATAATTCTTTAGCATTAGTAGGTTGAGAAATGGTTTCCTTTAGATTGCTTATAAGACCCTTTTCCATATGAAGCATAATTATATGGAATTAGGAGTTCAATTTGAGATTTCCCCATTGCAAGAACACACACCAAGCAAAAGAAAGCAATCAACCACCACAAGATTACCCCCCCGCCCCCCAAATTACTCATTAAAGAATCCCCCCAACAATATATGATTTAAAACTTGTAATTGCACACACCAACATCATGTTATCTTGATCCCATTATCATTCATTCTTTGAGATTAATCTTGATCCCTAGTTCCAACTTTTGTTACCTTGGATTAGATACCCATGTGTAAACTTGACCCATACCATTCTCGAGTCATGAATATAAAACTTAAACTTTTAAACTTCAAAATTCAAATTTTACACCTTGTTAATTGTTAGAGAATAATGTTATTGGGGATCACACCCTTATAACATTTACATATTGTTCTAAAATAAGGTTATAAAACCTTATGCTTATTATAATAATCAATAATCTTATAAGTTATTATATTATTAATTACTTACAAAAATTAGTTTTCTATGAGTGTGGCAACTACCCTTTTGCCATCCCTTCTCCTATATTTAAGGAGCACCTCTCTCGTCTAGAAAAATATTGATAATTTTGGAGAATATAATGAATAGGAGGTTTTATTTGCCATGTGAAAGTGAGAAGTGAACTTCCATAGTTTTTGTTTGTTTGTTTGTTTTACAAACATTATTGTGATTTAATAATAAAATGATGATTTGTAGGTTTTTTTTAATTTTTTTATCATTTATGGTTTTCCCATATCAACCCATGTTTGTGTAATTGTGAGTATTTTATGTCATTTGTATAATTTATGAATTTGCACCTTATCTAAATTAATTAATTAATAATTTATAAATAACTTTAATCACATTATTTAATTTACTTTGTTTAATTGAACACTAAATTTTTCACTAGCCATCGTAAGCCAACTTAAGGCACATTTGTGTTTATTTGTATGCTATGTTGTATTTGAAGACATTCATTCGATCATTCAAATCATGCTAAAATCATCAAGGACATGCTAGAGTCATCAAAAGATTTGTCATATAGTATTTATGAGAGCATAATAACAACACTAGTAGATTATTGCATCAACAAAAGGTCCATTGTAGATGTTTATTGTTCTCAATCCTTGCCCTAAAGTTATTGAATTAGTTTTGATTAAGGAAATCATGACCTCACGATTTAATAGACTCCCCAAAGGTGTTTGTAAACATCACTTGTCCTTACTGAAATTCATGTATTAAAAGATTATCACGAGCAAATTCCAAATCATTTCTTTGCCAATATATTCCCTAAATACAAGTTCAAGTTTGCATGCCATATGATTTGCATATTTATAAAATCAATGCTATAGAATACAAATTTGGACCAAAATAAAACAGAATCAATTTACATGTTCAAAGACAACTATTTGAACAAACCTTAAATATTTACTATAACTAATTGATCCTATCATCTTACATATTATTTTTCTACATTCAAAATTCTACAAATTATCACATTTAATTCAATTTTTATCATTTCCACTCTAACTCAATTTATTAATTTAATAACTTAATTAGCCTAGATATTTTATGAAGGTGCATTTTCCCTTCAATATTACAACCAACCCCACATGATCGAATCTGACGCCAAGACAGAAAGATAGCTCCATTAGAAGGAAGCTCGTACACTTAAAAATCATTTCTGGGTATCTTTATTGGGAATATTTGACGATCTCGGGCTCGTTAAAGACGGCGCCATATTTGACCAGGTGGTAGCAATCGACGCCCACTCGTTTTGATTACATTTGAGGCCATTGTATCTGGACACAGCAAGAAACATTGCATTACAAAACAATTGTAGCTGCTTTGGGCTTTTCGTTTCGCTTCTTATATCTTTTTCACCACCGTGCATACAATCTGTAAGAGTTTGCATGATCCAATATGAAGATATTTGCAAAAATGAGGGTTTTGTAGTGAAAAGGGGTGGCATAATGTATTGATTGGGTGTTCGCAGGAATATTCTAATGGCGAGAAAAATGATGTTAAAGGACGGCGTGGAGGAGGCAGTATATGACTTCGACTTGTTTGTGATCGGTGCGGGAAGCGGCGGAGTTCGATCGGCCCGCACTGCAGCTGGCTTCGGCGCTAAGGTCAATACACTGCTTTTCATGATTTTCGACTTCACTCTTTTCAGACATGTAATTTTAGAATTCCAAAAAATAATTCATCAGGACTGGAACTGTCACCTAATGTCAATTGTGATTCAATTTTCGACTTCACTCTTTTCAGACCTGTAATTTTAGAATTCAAAAAATAATTCATCAGGACTGGAACTGTAGCACCTAATGTCAATTGTGATTCAATTTTTGAAAATTTCTCTACGTCAGCCGGCAGGTTGTCGTGCCGGCTGTTCAAAATGATAATTTTGTGATTTGAACCTGCGACTTTGATCTTTACAATCTGAGAAGCTTACTAACCGACCTACATATGCACATAAAATAGGTATTGGACTGCTGGTCGGTTTTGCTTCAATAAAGTCGAAATGACTGAAGTACCCACTGTTTAAGCTTCTCCCTTTCTCTAGGTTCCCGTGGGAGTGCCTCTAACGAAAACTTGTGTACCATCCTCCAAAACAATTGAGAGTCTGAGAATTATAAACCTGGTCATCTGGAGACGGCAGACGGGAACATGCGTGCCTTTTTTCATAAAATAGGGCACATGATCATGGGGAAGCACATCAAGACAGTTTTTTAAATGTAAATAAACTCCATAAACTAAAAATATTATAAGATTTATAAATTAAAAAGTCAAAAAGCTGAAATAATTTATAAATTAGTAAATCCAATATATGAATGGTCCAAAGACTAAAAGAATAGTTGATTCTATCAATTTCTCTTCAGTAAGATCAATATAAAGCCCTTGGATTTCACAAGGTTCAAGTGGGAAAGCCCTTCAAGATTTTTTTTTTTGATAAGGAATTTGTATCCCTTCCCCATTATATTAGCTTTAGAAATGAAATATTAGTACATGTTGTTCATTACGTATGCCTGGGAAGTGTTAAGACACCAGGCAAATAAACTCTAACCAGTTTCATCACCTTTTAAGTTCTAACTATATGATTCTTAACAATCTAGTCATAAACCACAAATCCCTAGTAGGACAAAAATAGGGAAAGATCAAAAGCCAAGAAAATTCTAATTTGCAATCATTCATGAAGTGTTACCACCCCTGCTTCTTGAGAGCAATGGCCAATCTTGGGAGCTTCAAGGCTCAAAACATGCAACTTGCAGCAATGCAGAAGCCGCCTTCCTTGCGTTGGCAATTCTTTCACAGTCTGATAGAGGCACCGCAGGAAGGAAGGGTTTTATAAAATCTTTGCAATCAAACACATCACAGCTCGTCTGTTTGTCCATTAACAAGTACAGCCTTCAAGACCCTCACTTGTTGTGACAGTTTTTAGAATCTCTTCTCAAGCTTACGGGATGAGCCCATAGACACAATGCCCCTGAACTCCACACCAGAGATAGCGATCTCTTCCATCTGAAGATCCGAGTCTAACTCAAGACTCATCCAAACCTCCCTTGAATTCCAACTACACCAGGCATTCCCTTACTTTCTTCACTGTGGTCTTGTTCTTTACTAATCGGAGAAGATTAGAAAGAAAGTAAGAAGCCACTTCTGAATTAACATGGTTCCTCATGTCAAGCTCCAAATAATCCACACCCAGAATCTCCTCTATAGCTGCTTCAATCAGACTCCTTTGAATGACAATAAACTTTTCAATGGACATCAGAGATTGCCCCTATGAAGGCCATTTCTCTTCTCAGAGAGCAAAAAGAACATTGGCTCCATACAGATTGTAGACACGTAATACCCAAACTGCCATCACAAAGAGCTACCAAGGAAGTAGACAATGTTGGTGTTGAAATAAGCTGAGCAACTTCACCATCATCAATAAATAATGCGTGAAGAGGACCCGAAGGCTTTCCCACATGTTGAGTGTATAATCAAACCATACAGTTGGATAAAGGATGTCAACTGTACAGTTTACAATAGTTAGATTGCAGCTAAAAATATCTGACTCTCTTCTTTATTCTCCGTTTTGGAGGCACCATCTTCCAACAAATCAGTGTTTATTTAGAAGAGTTCACAAAGTTTGGGGGCGCTTAGACTTTTAGTTGTTTATTTATTAATAGGTTGCTGTTTTAGATAAAAGCATGTTACTGTTTTTATAAGTCTCTGTTTAGAAGTCTAGTTGCTGTCTTTTTACTTATAGATTAGTGTCTGATTTTACTGCTGAGCTTTTTTTGCAGTTTATATGCTACATTTTAAGTTGTACGATCTGCCAGTTTAGTATTGTATCACCCAGTTTTCAAGCACCATATGATAGGTATCGACTTTAGGTATTTTTTATCAATTGTATTTTGGGATTATAGAACTCTATTAAAAAAATAGCCCCTGTACTGTTTTTATATCAGAAAATTCAGAATTAAGTCATTGTTTTTATTTTCTGCCGAGAGCTCTTCTTCAACTCTGCTATATGGTATTTATTTTTTATGCTGTCTCCTATAAGTTATTTTAATGAATATTAATACTGTAAATAGTTTTTTCTGCTGCTACAATTAAATTTCACTTGGTTCAAAGAACAGTGAGGTCAGATTCAAAATTTTCATTTGGTTGTCTGGGTTCTTAGGGCTGTTGGTTTTTGTTTCAGATCTCTCGAAAATTAACCCAGGCAAACTTTAACCCTCTTCCCGTTCTAGAGGTTTGTGGAAATGATTATGATTATTGGAGCATCAATATGATGACTCTTTTGCACAGTTGCCGGGAGACGCGTCCCCTGCCCCTTGAGACGCGTCTTGGAGACTGGTACTCGTCTCCGGTATTAGAGACATCCCCGTAAACGCCTCCAGCAGCCTGGAAACTTGACGTGCCATCTCCCGACATCTCCCAGTGGAAATTTTGGTGTCTCTCGTGAAAATTAAAGCATTACAAAATTATAAGGTGAAAAAATTTATAATGTCATGATATTTTATAAATTATTAATTTATTAATTTTTATTTATATTAAAAAAGGATGGCATCTCCAAGTACCCCCGTCTCCTATTTTCAAAAAAAAGCCGTACCGGTACTGGTACTAGTCTCCCATACCAGTACCAGTACCAGTCTCCTAGCAACTATGCTCTTTTGACATGAAAAGACTTATGAGAGATTGTAAAAACTGGTCATAAAGAGCAAGGTGATTGGGCCACTGTTCTAGCCAATGACAACCAAGCTAAGAAATAAGTTCAGAAGAAGAACTCTCAAGCCTTGTTTCATATTTGGACAAATTTAGATAAGAGCTTATTTCTAAGAATTACATGTGCAAAGACAACCAAGGATGCTTGGAAGACTCTACAAGAAGCTTACCGAGGTAGTTGTCAAGTCAAATTGGTCAATTTGTGGACTTTAGAGAGAGAATTTGAGAATTTGAAGATGAAAGAAGTTGAAAGTGTGAGTGATTACTGCATAAGAGTAAAGTATGTGGTCAATAAGATTGCCATTCTTGAAGAAATTTTGAACAAAGAATTGGTGAAAAAGGCATAAAGGTCTCTCAACACCAAGATGGAACCATGTTCCCATCATTATTGAAGATTTAACAACTCTTGAGTTTGACCATGTAGTTGGTTGTCTTATGTCTCATGAGGAAAGACTAAGAGACAGATTTGGAAAAAGCGAGGAGAAAGGTTTTGCCTCAAAATTGAAGGTGATGAAGAATAAAGGTGTTAACAACTTAACACTATTAACAAAAGCAACCAAGGACAAGGCAAAGAAAAAAACTAGACTTATTCAAGAGGAAGCAGAGGAAAAATAGGTGGTTTGGTTGCAAGAGAAAGAGACAGACATATTTGCTGAGAGAAATATTCAATGTTGTATCTACAACATTTATGGTCACTTTGAAAGGGAATGTAGATTAAAAGCTAGTAATGAAAGCAAAAGTGCTAATTATGCTAATGAGGATGAGGAAGCTTCTCCAAGCAACTTGTTCCTATAATATGACTAAGTTGAAAATAATCCTTAAGAGGTTTAGTATTTTGATTCAACCTATTCCAAGTATGTGTCAAGGTGCATTGTTTTCTACAATGGATGAAATCTTTTAGCCCAATATCAAACTTGGCGATGACAAATTCTTGGAGGTTGCAGCAAAAGGAAATATGGAGGCAAACACTTTAGAAGGTAAGAAACATGTAATAGATATTTATTACACTCCAAGTTTAAAACACAAGGTTAAACACAAAGGTCCTTGGGTGCCACATGATCAAGTTGATATAGGGGTATGGGTATGCACACTTGTGGTCCCATTACTTCACAAAATGGAGTGAATGGGTGGGTAATTTAAAACATTTTCTCCTTGTGCCTCTCATTGGCCAACCTTGTTAAGTCTTGTACCATAGCTGAAACACAACAAGGTAAGATCAATATATTAACATGATTATACACACACACACTAGTTCATATACATGGATGTCAATGCTTGTGAAATACCATGTGACCGATTACTAAATACAACATAGTCACACCATTGTCATCACTATTACATCTCATCTTATTGTACTAATCGTCATTATTGTCAAGTTTAACATATGAATAAATCTTAATTCAATCACATATAAGCATCTACAAAGATGTTATAATGGTCATGTGTGGCCCTTAAACCATGATAATCAAGCATCATGAGAATTCACAAGTATATTATCAACACATAGATTGACGTTTGCATCAACGTAAATGATCAAAACCATTTCATGTCATTAGTCTATTGCATATACACATAGTTATCAAGGAGGACCTAAAAACATGATAAAGCATAATAAAAAACATATGACAAGCAAATACACAACAGTCTTCAAGGTAGCATCTTTCATTTGAATTCATCCCCCAAATGACATGATCTACATCAACAAGATTCATATATTCAATTGGCTAGAAACAACAATACCAATGTTAATATTGAACTTGCGTTTTAATCCATACCACAATTGACACTTAACTAATATTATTTACGTCTTTGATTAAATCTAATTCAACATCATAAAGGATTAACCTTTCCACACAAGCATAGAAAAAAATCAAAATGTAATACTCATGAGTATCATATATACACCCAAGGAAAAGTCATTAACATAATTGATACTAATTAACACTATCACACACAAAAGAGTTTACTAACAAATAAGATGAAAATATGAGTACGAAGTATGGGGGTTAGAGTAGTAAAATGCCAAGTCTAAAGCTAATTAATATCGCAAGAGTCACAAGCAAGAGGAGTATGAATAGAGTCATAAAATGGCTGGGCCTTATGCCAAACTTGTATGATATGTGCTCTCAATTTGACACAAACTCAGAACCAACTTTTTTGTTACATCTAGTAGATGAATTAGTTGGTATTGATAGGATATGCATATGTGATTGAACTTTTTTGCAACCTGCGAATTTTTGCATATGCTTATCCTATGCCAATTTTATGCTACTCTTGGTTTTGTAAATTGGTAAAAATGCAATGTTGTGAACAGCCCATGATATATTACAAGACATCATCAATGCACCTTTGGGATGCATCCCCCACTCAAAATTAACCTGTCCTTTGTAGGGATGGGTAAGAAACATCCCCACTCATCCCCCTTTTTTTTTCAAAATTTTGAAAAAGTCCTCAAGACATCAAAAATTTTGTAGGGTATGCTTGGGTATAATAGGGGATGGCCAAGGGATGCCCAAATGTCCCCCATCTATCCTGGGGATGACTAGCCACCTTCTAAGTTCTAACGTAACTAGGCACATTTTAGTTACTTTAAAAAAAAACTTATAACCTTTCAATGCTTGTTTGGTTTATGACATGCCCATGCCCATCCAATATTTACAAAGAAGTATGAAAATGGTGTCCGCCATGAAGGTCTATATGGTTTTGAAAGTCTTTATTTGGGCACTGTTCCTAGACCCCACTAGAGGCATTGCCCCTAAACCCCATTGGGGGCATCGCTCCCAAACCCCCACATAACTATGTGTATCCAAGTAATAAACCAATGATTAATCATGAACACAAAAACTGCAAAATACACATCCCTTGTTGCAGATCTCTACATCTTCATAGTCAAATTCACAGTCAAGGATTATCTTATTTCATACATTGGACAACCTATTCATTTTACAAGAATTGTCACAATTAAAGTTGGCATGCTACATTCATTATATTGCTGAATACGAGTTAAATTACTGTCGCCAGGAAACAACACGTTCATAATGCAAAAATCTATCAATCATGCCTTGCATAGACAACTCATAGAACAATCCCATCTATTAGTATCTCAGCTAAGGTCAAACTAGAACTTAACTAGTTATCTTTTTACTTAATTGTTCCTCTTTGTTAATGAGTTTGACAGCAGAACATGTAGTTTTGAAGGCTTCAGGAAAACTTGAATAATAAATCCCTCACTTGAATATACACACCAGTATATATAAAACTTGAATAATAAATCCCTCACTTGAATATACACACCAGTATATAAATAAAACTTGAATAATAAATCCCTCACTTGAATATACACACCAGTATATATATATATATACTGGTGTGTATATTCAAGTGAGGGATTTATTATTCAAGTTTTCCTGAAGCCTTCATCTCACTAAGGTTCTATAATGTCAACGATGAATGCTTGATCAATGCTATCATATGAATATTTGAAATTTCTTTATATTTTAAAATTTTCCCTATTTTTTCATAGCTGCCCCTTGCTATTCTCCAAAAATGGCCTAAAAAAAAAACCTGTCTCAGAAACATGTCCCCCCATCCCCTGCTGCCCCTGTCCTAGAAACTTAGGGGAGCATAGGACATTATGCTTGACAACTGTTGATTTTATAATTCATTCGTATGCTTATTACATCAGTGGATATTGTGTTGCTTATTAACCAAGTTACTTGATGATTAAGCATGGCCTATTGATCCCTTCCATATAAGATGGGGATCTAGTAATGTCTTCTAGGATATTCAAGTCATTTAATGTGTTGCTTTGTTATATATTTTTTGTGCTTGTTGTTTGCTCAAACATGTGGGAGATGTTGGAAGTAAATCCATGCTAGTGTCACAATCCCTTTTCTTTCAAATTGGCAGAATTTCACGTAATTATGTGCATTTATTTGCATAACCATTGGGGGAAGATTTGAAGTGGGTCCATGCTAGCTTCATGGACCTTTGGTCCACAGAGTAGTGGATTTCTATATATTTATGCATACATGTTGTGCACAAACATGCAGGAGAGGTTGGTAATGGACCAATGCAAGTGCCACAGGATCTTTCATCTTGGGTTGGTGGAGTTTGTCTACTAGTAAGGTATGACTTGCTAAGGAGGAATTATATGTCAGCCATGAATGCTAACTGTTTCCTGCAAAAGGGGATGAAAAGGGGAATCTTTTCAATTTTTTCCTTATCATTGACCCCTACAAAAAAGTGGAATCGCATCCCCTCCTTGGGATGCAACCCAGGGAATTATGGTGTGATTAAGTTAGCTGTGTGGTTGAACAATTTGTTTGACAAGTTTATTATAAGGGAAAAAAATTCTCACTGAAGTGAACTTGAATTAAAGATTTTTAGATCATATTTCCAGATAATGAATGAAATGCTCCATATTTTCCTAGAAATATTTTAATCTGGGCATCTGCATTTTTATTTCTAGTCTAATTTGTACACTGTTGGCTCCAGATATTTAGGTTGTTGAATTTTGGCTTTTATGTATTTTATTATCCTGAATGGTATATACTCCATGGAAGTCTGCAGGGTTTCTGGTTTTAACTGCTTAAACCCATATGATTGAATTTTGGATTTATTCTAGCAACTACTTACTAGCACTTCTTGGATGAAGTGCAAATATATTAACATTCTTGATATTGTATCCTGAGAGAATTGTCTATTGTAGCATGGATTCTGTTGTAGATAAAGTTAGAGACAAAAATGGTATTGTTATTATACTTTTTATTAGATCATGAACTAAATATCTATGGGTCATTTGCTGTGCAAGGTTGCAATTTGCGAGCTTCCATTTGATCCAATCAGTTCAGACACAATAGGTGGTGTAGGTGGAACGTAAGTATATGTTTCTAATATCTATTTTATCTTTTATGTGAACTGAAGGTGGAATTTTATGTAATATGAATCATTTAATTCTAAATCATTCTTGGGTTCATAATATGCCTACAGTTTTTAATGATGATTCACTTATTGATTGCTTGAATAGCATTAGAATTAAATGTGCTGTGATCCTGCCATTATTTTTTTTTATCAATGTGATTCTCAGATTTATTTGGTTGTGGATATATGAATATCAATAAAGTGGCAATGGTCTTTAGCTTGAATATTAGGAGCAGTTCAAGGTGTTTACAAGGACTTTATGTTAGCTATCAAGATTGCTAACTAACATTAACTTAAGCAGAGATTTGGCAACTCAAATATGATCATGAAAGGATATTCTGGAGTTACGATCATTCTCTTCATGAAAACTATGCCCTCCTGGGATTTCTGCCAGTGATTGCATTCGTCGTTATTAGAGACAAGGCTTTTCTTCTCTTTCAATTAAAGGTGTACTATCAATCTGTGGCTGATTTTCCTAGCTAGGATAGGGAGTCATTTGCCACTTGGCTGAGTGCATCTTGAGGTCAGTTGGATTAATCTAAATTATCTAATCCCCTCAAGTTAAAAGCTCACTAGCTTCATAGGTAATGATAATCTTGGGTTACATAAATTTGTAATTGATTTCCTAACCATTATAAATGATGAGAGCAATGGCTTTGTTCTTATCTTTTTTTATTTTATTATATTACTTTATTATGGATGAATTTGAAAATTCTTCACCATTTTTTATGCTGGACATCCTTCCTATTGCATGAAAAGGAAGGGACCTTAGAGCTAAATTACAAAGGATGGGCAACCATAATACCGATCACACATTTCGGTGACATTAACCATAAGGGGGCCAAACAAGAAGGATGGCAATTAATATTCTTCTGCTAATATAAGATTAATGAAAATAGTGCAATGAAACACAAGTAACTTAATTAAAGTATCCATGCATGTGGTAGAGAGTCTAGTCTAATTGTAGTAGTAATGATGCATTGTCATACAAAGATTCTCATGTGATGCAAATAAGATATATACGATAGTTTGGACAAGATAGAACCTGGTCTTAATACTTCTAGCTTGCAAGTTGTGGGTTTGGTGATTGATGCATTGGTCCTCGTCCTATGGAGCTTATGAATTGTGATTGTAGCAATTTGGAAGATTGAAGATCAAGTTTGAGAAGACCCTCAAGGGAATCCAATCCAAAAGGATGCAGTTTTGATGTAGGAGCATCTGGGTCCACAAGCAATTCGCATCAACCCAAAAACATATTTGATCTCAATTTTGGTTTTGGTTAATTGTTTTATTTGGTGTAGGGTGAAATTTTGGTGTTTGCAGGCATGGTCAAATTTTAATGACATTGTTGTCACTATTGGACAAAATGTCAAGTAAATTGATAGTTGAAGTGGAGGAATTTCAAAATTTATTATTTCCTGTGTATTATTCAATTTCATGTGCATAGCGGTTGAATTGTCTAATTTTTTTATATTATAAGTCTTTTTATTCTAAAATTTCCAGGCAAGAAGGCATCTGATTTAAAAGAGGAGAATAAAAATCAAATTGGTAAAGGAAAGAAATAAAATTCTACATGAAATTCTCTTGACATTCTGGGAAAAATGAAAGACATTGGAGAGGGGAGGCGTAGAGGTTCCTGGGAGGAGATTAAAATCAAATTTCAGACCAATTTCAAAATTGACTTCTGGTGGGTAGTGACAAGGGCGTGGGAATGAGAAAAATCAAAATTAATTTGCTGTTGTAAGTGCCTGGAAGGGGAGCATTGAAATAACAATCAGCATGATATTTTATGTTTGCTGTTGAAAGTGTATTGGGAGGGGGCATTGGAAAGCTCCAGGAAGGGAAAATGCTAAGAGAGGCATCAAATTGTCATAAGAATAAAAACAGATCAAAAGCAAGTTGATTGGTATGAGGGGCGTGTGCATTTGTGAGGGCAGATTGGGGGTAATTCAAACCAGTTTCAAATTTTTCTCTCAGCCCATGAGTGCTGGGCGTTGAAACTAGAGGAAAGATAATTCAGATTTCAGTGTGCAGGGGCATTGGGATTCTAGTGTAGCTTGAAATACAAACAAATGATTATTAAAATTGTAATCTATTTTGCCTGTAACTGGAAGTCATAAATTAATAAAATTCTAATTGAATTAGTTTGTGCAAGTTTACATTGCTTGGTGAATGAATATTATGTGTGAGTTTGAATTCAAAGTTGTCTGGCTGTGAGATCATATAATGTCCCTCATTTCAAATGATCTTTGGGCCGATTTGGAAAATAGTGTTTTTAAACACTAAATTAATAAATAATAGAATTTTATATTTCGTGGCTGGGCCGACCTCATTTGAGGCGCCAAAGGTTTAGTTTGAATTTTTATTTTTGTTTCTTTTGTGGTCGACATCCTTGGTGTCATGCTTGAATGGCTAGTTTAAATATGGACTCCTTGTTTAGTTCTATCATCACGAATCTGGGGAATATCTCTACTTGGCTGACTAGAGGGCGTAGCTGCTCAGTCGGAGTACTCAGGGGTGTGTAGTCTCTCCTTGAGCAGTTTCGCGTTGGCTATCATCATCCATCATTCACTCACATAGGTCTATGGTGCATTTTGTAATGTCCCCATTATTTCGTGAGCATCAGAGTCATTGGATTAGCCTATTATGTCGATCCTCGTAGGCTAGTGGTTCTGGATAGAGGGTCACTTGATTGGGCACTTGGTCGGTAAAATGCAGTAATAGTATCCGGAGCTTGGTGACGTGGTGAATTTACGCGTTTGGCGTGTAATGGGAGCTTAAATTATTGATCATCACCACTTATGTCACTTTCTCAGGCTTGGGGACCATGTGTCTATATTTTAATGGGGTCACTTTCTATTTTTCAGTTACTATTCATGGCTAAAGTGAAAAAAGAAACAACTTAAGTGAATAGTGTTTTTTTAATGAATAGTGTTTCAATGTCAAATTATAAAAGAGCAAGAGAAAGTTCGACCTCTTCATGCTTGATGATATTTTGCTGATTGAAGTTTGGAAGTGTGGAGTTTGGGAGAGAAGGAAACTAGGGTTTCCTGATTTCTGCAGTGGGTAAGCCTGGTTTGGGGCTTGTAGTTAGGATTGTACGCATCTTGAAGGTGTGAAAGACCACCCTAAAGTGCAGATCTGGGTTTTGCTTGATTTGTGGGAGCCATATCTTGCTGTTTTCAAGTGTTAGAAGTCATCCATTGCAAGGGAAATTGCTGCTAGAGGTTCCATTCACGTTTTTGAGGTCGTGGCTTGCTTTTGAAGATTGTTGGATGCTGATTTTGACCACCTACAGCCAGCCGCCATCAAGTAAGGGTTTCAACTTCTTCAAATAAGAAAAACGCCTTCTCCTAGTTGCTGCTATCTTGTCTAAAGGGGGCGCCCTTAGTATTGGAGACATTTTCTTCAATCATTTGGCGGGAGAAAGTTGTAAGTTAATTTTTATGTGTATTATGGTGGCCGCGGGTACTGTAGCAAGCACTGTTCACAGTGCATTTTGGCTGCAAGTTTGTATTTGTTGTAAATGATGTCTCTTTCGAAATGTATGAAGATATATATGATTTTAGCACTCATTGCAATGCAAGAAGTCTCTTAAATAGTGTTTGGAGTTACGTGGAAGTTATCCTTTATAAGTTAGTTTAATTTGAGTTCTTTTAATATGCATATGGTTGTAAGAAATTTATTAAAATCATTTGGCATCAAACCACAAAAAACACCAAAAACAAGAAAGCAGATTACAAACCAAAAATCAGACCTTTAACGAGCAAAAATCAAATCAGCAGTGAGTTTGGTTCATCATAAGTGGTGTTCGAGTATTAGCACAGTGGTAGCAGAGTGGATCACCGGAGCACGGCACATCACAGTGGAATCAGAGTAAACCTTTCCAGCCACCTTGTGTTGGTTTCAAAGAGAATTTCAAGAATTAAATTTGGGGGTTTTGAGTTAGTCTAGTTTGGCTCATCACACATTTGCAGATTGGTACACATACAAGGGCTTAGCTGACAGAAGGAGCGATCACCAGTAGCATCTAGGCAGAGCCTCATGGCTCTGGCCGCTACTCATCATAGCGATTATCAGGAGATCTAGCGCAACAACAGATACCTTGCTCGGGAATTCATAACAACACATAGAGAGGATTGCAAGTCATTGAGCAAGGACGAGTAGACACTAGCGACAGATTACATCTTCACCAAGCTCTGCGTAGTTATCCACTCAAGCAGCAATAGTGTGTTAAGCACACATAACCCACACGATTCATAGAGGACAAAACAAGCACAAGACGTGCAGTATCGTGTCTTGGCAATCGATGCCATCCTGGGGCGGAGATCGCTAGATGTGGTGAGCGCTACTCTCAGGTTCGGAAATCGCCTCCACATCCAGTGTAAACGGGCCCAGCCTTATGAATTCCAGATCGCTATATATTTATCTATTGATCCATTGAATGCGTGTATTTCCATTGCTTGCTAGTTAAGTGTTCATTCTATGAATTTTCTAATGAATGGAGATTGTAGTCTTTGCCGTGTGATCTGTGAGTGTAATCAGGAAAACGCATAGTTGGTATTAATTCTGGAAATCGACCCTGTAATCTTAATTCACTGTTTTGGCATCGTCACTATTACAATTTGTGGAACTGTGAATTGGTTTGATCAAATTCAATTATCTGTAGGCGGTTGATCATCATATATGTTTGTTTCTGCTTATTGTGATTGGAAAATAAGATCTGGCTTGAGATCTTTATAGTGGTATCAGAGCCTTAAGGCCTGCCAACCTGTGGGCTAAAGCTTATGCAATTAAGTTAGAGGGATATTTGTGCTATAGAAAGAGAGAAGAAGTCTGAAGTTGCGCAAGGAATAGGAGGCAGAGGTAAGGGAAAAATGGGAGACAAAGATCAGAACGATAAGCTGGATAACTTCATGAGCAACAGGACCAGACAAACTAGACCTTGTTGCAAGCAATTCAGTCCCTTATAGCGGCTGTTAACAATATTAAATCTGGATCCAATGGTGCTGAAGGAGGTTGTTAACAACATTAAATATGGATCCAATGGTGCTGAAGGAGGACAGTTTGAGCGATCAGGAGGGGGAGAACAGAGCAGGACTTCAAACAGTCACACCCACAAGCATTCTCAGCCAAGGTTTTTGCCTAAGACAGAAGGCCGACAAGAAGGAGAAGAGCAGCGTAGCTATGCAAGCATTGTTCGTGAGACTTGGATCTGGAAGCTGAGGCTCAAGCAGCCATCTCCTTTGACCAATTTTATAGTGCTAGACGAAGTGATGAAAAGCAACACTGTGGGAATAGAGATCTCCAGCATAAGATCAACAAGCTTTCACTTTCGACATTCGATGGTTCAGGAAAGATGACTGCACAATCATGGATTCAAAAATTGGATACATATTTTTTGCTCAGCCCCATGACGAAAGAGGAGGCTATCAAATTCGCCATTTTACATTTGGAAGATCTCGCTCACGAATGGTGGCACCATGGCATTGTGACACAAGGATTCGATCAGGTATCATCGTATTCTGACTTCACACAGAAATTGGTGGAACGATTTGACAGGAAAGACCTAGAAGCATACTTCCAGGAATTAACCAGATTGAAGCAAACAAGCACCATGGATGATTATGTTTCAGAATTTCAGAGACTCGCAGTAATAGTATTCGACGTATCAGACAAGAGGCTCACTTTCTTCTTCATCGAAGGCTTATCCGATTCTTTTCGTGGTTTGGTGAGGGCTTTAGAGCCGACTACTTTAGAAGACGCCATTCGGAAAGCTTTGAGTCTTGAAGACTCCACCAAGAAAGGAAAGGCTACTGTCAAGAATGCACCAGCAAGGCATCCAAGGAAGCCTTTCATTAAAACAAATCCGCCACCCAAGATTCCCCCTACTGGTCCACAAGGCATGCCAAGGAATGAATTACGCAAGAAGGGCTTGTGTTATTACTGCAATGAGAAGTGGAATAATCAACACAGGTGCCAAGGAAGGGGACAAGTTTATTACATCGAAGTGGTATCTAATGATGAAGCAGATAATGAAGAAGGGATCAATGAAGAAGATACCCTGGGAGAGTTGCAGGAGGCTGTAATAGAGGAAGGCCCAACAGGGAGCACTTTGGCAACATTGTTAGGAACACCTTGCTACCACTCTTTACGAGTAAGGGGGGTTTTTAAGGGGCAGAGAGTGATAGTGCTAATCGATAGTGGAGCTACGCACAACTTCATTGACAAGAGAATAGTTGCTAAGTTGCGCTTGGCAATAGAGGATTTTGAAGGGTTTGATGTTTTGGCAGCCGGAGGTAATGTCCTCCCTTGCACGAAATGAATTCAACAAATGGAGCTATTACTAGGTGGCCACAAGATGGAGGATTTCTATGTTGTTGATGTGGGTGACATGGACATGGTACTAGAGGTACAATGGCTTCATTCCCTAGGAGAATACACCACCAACTACCAAACCATGGAGCTGAAATTCAAGCATGAGGGCAAGGAGGTTGTGCTCAAAGGCCTCTCCAAGAATGGGCCTATGGTGGTTTCAGCTAAAAGAATGGAACGATCTTTCCGTAGAGATCAAGTGGCATGGGCAGCCGAATGCTTGATTACGGACACTAGCATGCCAAAGGAGGAAAGAGCATTCCCTAGTGACATTTAGGCTATCTTAGACAAGAAGTGCAAGGTCTTTTGTGATATTCCAATAGGATTGCCACCTGATAGAGGATTCCAACATGTGATAGAACTTGAAGAGGGAGCCAAGCCAATAATCACCACTCCATATTGTCATCCACGAATATACAAAGAAGAGATCGAGAAGGCCATCAAGGAGTTATTGGATATGGGGTTTATATGGCCAAGCTCAAGCTCCTTTGCCTCATTAGTGGTGCTAGTCAAAAAGAAGGATGGGATGCTCAGGATGTGTACCGATTATAGAGCCCTAAACAAGAAGACAATCAAAAACCACTATCCCATCCCCAGGATTGATGAATTAATAGACGAGCTACATGGAGCAGTATGCTTCTCCAAGATTGACCTGTGTTCGGGCTATCATCAGATTAGAGTCAGGGATGAGGATGTGCAAAAGACAACCTTTAGGTGTCATTATGGGCATTATGAGTTCGTAGTGATGCCGTTTGGTTTGAAACTTTGACCAATGCCCCCGCTACATTCCAATCCTGCATGAATCAAGTATTCATTCTTTAGTTAAGGAAATTTGTATTGGTTTTCTTCGATGACATCTTGATTTACAGTAAAACATGGGAAGAGCATTTAAGGCATATAGAGGAGGTGCTTGACATCCTTGAGAGGGATTCATTCTATGCCAAGATGTTGAAATGTGAATTTGCAATGACTAAGATCTTGTATTTGGGCCATAAAATCAGTACTCAAGGGGTAAGTGTGGATGAAGAGAAGATCAAGGCAATACAGGAGTGGGCTACTCCCAAGAATTTGACACAATTGAGGGGATTTGTGGGACTATGCAACTACTACAGGAGATTCATGAATGGGTTCTCACAGCTGGCAACACCGTTGACCAATTTGACAAAGAAGGGAGCTCTCTTGTTGAGCCCCACAGCCCAACAAGCATTTGACAAACTCAAAGAGGTAATGAGCCCGTGTCCCGTTTTGGCCATTCCAGATTTCTCATCTCCCATTGTACTTGAGTGCGATGCTTTAGGAGAAGGCATTGGAGCTGTATTAATGCAGAACAAGCACCCTATTGCATATGAGAGCCGAAAGCTCACTAAACCAGGAAAGGCTTTCTCCATTTATGACAAAGAGATGTTAGCTATTATGCATGCCCTTGCTAAATTCAAACAGTACTTGGTCTGTGGGAAATTCGTGGTGAAGACAGATCATAACAACTTGAAGTACTTCCTAAACCAGCGAGACTTGAACGATAGACAACAAAAATGGGTAAGTAAACTTCAAGCTTATGACTTTGATATTGAATATGTGAAAGGCAAGAACAATGTGGTAGCTAATGCTTTCTCTAGGAAGCCTTACCTTTGTGCTGTGACTGATATATCTACTTGTTGACGTGGTTTTTGCGACCGCACCAACACAGAATAAAGTTTCCCAACGGATACCCTATCCTCTCTTGAACAAAGTATTCAGCATGCTAACATTGCAAGTAAGATCATGCTTTCAACTCCAAGGTTCCTTTAATGCGAATAGACTTAGTTGGCTCGATGTGATTTTGCTGTGTTCTTACGAGGGGACTTACGCAATTGTTCAAAATACTTGCAGTAAACAACAGATATATATTTTGAAAGGGATTTTGTGCGAATGATTTGGCTTTGAAGTACGAGTTTCCTAAAGCTAACCAAAATGTGCGGAATTGAATGGCTGCAGAGATTTCTAAATTCTAACCTAAATGCAAAGGGTGTTATGCTCAATTTCAATGAACTTCAAACAAGCATTGTCTAGCCTCCTATTGGACAGCTTCAACAAAGTTAGTGCAATCTTCAAAGGGTAAAAAGGGTGTTCAAATCACGATTCAATAATGCAAGTACCATCGCAACGATGCATAACTACACATGAATCTTGATTGAAGTTAAGTACAAAGTGTTCCAGTTGACCACGCAAGACAAACTTACCATCAGTAAGATTGTTAGTGGTATGGATCAAAGAAGCTCACTTACATCAAACATAAGCATCCATATCTAATTATTAGCATGAAATTAAGTCCTAGTTGAAGTCAAAGGAAGAAGAAACCTCACAACTACTCACAACAAAGTTTGAATTCACCATCAATGAAATGCTTTATTATGATTAGCCTTTGTGACAATCTCTTACAAAAATTCTCAAAGGGAGAATTCCCCTTCTTCAAACAATGCAATGAAAACTACTCTAACTCAAAAATATCTACTCTCTATTCTGCTCCAATATCCACTAATTGCTGACTACTTCTGATTCTAACTATTAGATTACAAATGAGGGGGACTCCCCCTTATATAGCTGGCCAATCCAACGGACGGTCCAGATTGAATTACAATGGAGGGCTCAGATCGAGCCACCTCAGCCCTAGACAAGTTTTGCCCTAAAAACCGCCAGAAGGTGGAGGAGTGGTGTCATAAATGATCCCAAAAATAGCAGATTCCTCCTTGACCACTATGAGCAATTAATGCCCACTACCCTTCTAGAAGATTCTCGTCCATGACTCGGATTCCCTTGCTCTTCTCTCTGACCGCGTATGCTACGAATCGGGCCAGCACCTCATCGACCTCCTCCTCAGAAATTGCTGGAGTAAGATTAAGCTGATATTCCAGGATAGCCACCATCTGCTCATGTTTTTCACAAGACTTTCCCCAAGCCTCAATAGAATCCTGTGTACTCTGAATAATTGTTGAAAACGTAGAGATGTTTTCAAAGTCAAGCTGGGAAAACGTCCTCATCTCAGAAAAGAAAGGCTGCAATCTTGCCTTTAATCCTTCCACCTCTACCTCCTCATGAGTTAGCCTCCTTGCGAACAACGCATCCAACGTGTTGAGGATACCCTCGTGAATATTCCTCATTGCTTTCTTGATCCTGGAGGACTCCATAGCTGCCGTGTCAAAGAAGCTCTTTCCAGTGAATGCCGCTGAATGCCACCCACGAAAATCATACCTGTCGCCTGCCTGGATCACTCCCTCATTCACCAAAGTTTGCGTGGGCACACGCATCAAAACAGCAAGGCGGGGAATAGTTTTGTCCTGAAAAATATGGGTGTCTCCCCAAGCTTGCTCGACACCATCTAAACGTGAAAGGATACCAGATGCATTCTGAAATGATGAGACAAGATCGGCCATGAATTTTTCTGCCTCAGTGCGGACACCGCTTATCCACTTGTCTCCCTCTCGTACAGCTCTCCTTACCTCCTCAATCCCACTGATTGGCTCTCGTGGTAGCTCAGGCGGAAGCTCCACCACTGGATTCTCTTGAGCAACTGGATGTGCTAGATGTTGCACATACTTGACCAATGCCTTGTGCTCCTTTTTCAATCTTTTATACTTCCCTTCCTTTTTAACCAGCCTGTCCTTCAATGCTTGGAATGAACTTTCAGCTTCCTCAACCACTTGCACTCCGGAAGGACGTCCGAGTTCAATTGTGGTGACCGTGTAATTTTCTGGCATAGCGTCACTTAAATCATGATCCTCCCTTGGAACAACAATATGGAGGCTGCGTGAACCGGCCTCATTAGTCTCCATCTTCGTATACTTCCTTGCTCTCTTCCTTTTAGGCGACTTACTTGTTCTGTTTAGAAGCTCTTCCATTTCAACTGCCAGGTCAGCATCATCATCCTGATCCCTCCTGATTGCCTGTGAGAGCCAATTGCGTTGAATGTCGTAAATGATAAGGGGCTGTTCTTCAGTTGCCTCCACTTCCCGAACCTCCTCTCGAGTAGTATTTTGTTGAGGCTCAATTATTTCAATGTTTTGATCACTCTCCTCATGAACTCCAACCCTTGACTCTATGACGTCCTCCTCTTCGAAGGCATAATCAAAGTGGGTGTCTGTTTCTGTTTCCTCCCCTTCATCTGGCTTATTGGCATCTTCAGGGACGTTAGCACTTTGAGTATCCAACTCTCTCGGCATTGGTTGGTTAACCTCTCCAACCTCTGGTTCTTCATTCCTTTGAGCCCTCTGATCTGCAAACAGTGAGACTTCGCGCACGCTGGAGGAATGGGTCACCAACTGAGTGGATGATGTGTCCTCCGACCCCTGAGGTTCCGGCTGAACAGGCTCTTCCTGCTGTGGTGGCTCCATGGCTCGGGCAATTTGTTTCTTCCTTTTTGTCAACACCGGTGGCCTTTTATCACCCATGAGGTCGTATGTGAGGGCAACCGACCTTCTCCTCAATATGTTAACGCGCTCCTCTACCCAAGCCCTCGTAAAAGTCAAGACGGGGATAGACAAGGTGTCCAAGTCTGTAATCCTCGGTTCAGCCCAATCTGGTGGCGGAATCGGTGTGTTCTTTACTGATTCATAATCCAGATGAATTAGCCTGGTATCCTCTTCGACTTGATCCGACACTTGGACTACTTCACATTCTCTGATTAGTTTGAGAGGCAACCTCGAAAACATTCTTTTCCTAATCTCAGCCTCATCTCCAGCATTCGCCCAAAAATCCTCCAAGTGAGCTTTGTGTCTATATTCCTCACCCTAAACCGTTCCGATCTTTCCCCGAGGATCAAAATCCTGCCGGCTGGTATGAAGAGTCAACTTATAAAACTTCAATTCATCTTCAGCCTGCTTGGCTGCCTGCAAAGTAGGGAATTCTTCAAGTGAGTTACCCAACACAATGGGAAAGTGCAAGCCTCCCTTCTTCTTTCTCCTTATGATTTTGTCGTAGGCCACCAGTTGCCTAGACAGCTCAAGTAGTATCATCCTGTTCGTTGGGTACCTCGGTAGTTTGTAGACGTACGAGTCGTACCCCAGCAGCCTTAAATAAGTAAACTTCGGGAATTGGACGAACCAAAACCCATACTCTTCTATCAACATCTGGGCTTCTTCAGATATTCTCTGTTGCAACCTCTGCTGAAGGGTCCTTGTGATAGACATGGTGAAAGCATCATTTACTCTCTTGAAGTCAGCCGTGTGCATGAGATGCAATTGTCTACAAGATTCGTGAATCTTGAACTGATTAAAACCACAGCCAATTGGTTCCTGGTATGCCAACCCTCTATATTTTGTCATCCTAGCAAGCATGTAAATAACATACGAGCTCATGTAGAATGTTCTCGTTCTCTTCAAATTCTGAAACTGCTCATTGATATTATCACTTATCATCTGAGCCCAATTTACTTCCACCTTCCCTTCGAGCACCACACTAATGTAAAAGAACATCCATGGCTCGAACACAAATGACTGCGGGCTGCCGTTAACCCTGCTGAGCAACATGATTATATCGCAGTACTCCTGTTTCAGCTCCTCTGAAATTATCTGCTTTGGCAGTCTGGCAGCAGGAGGCTTTGGCTTTCGCATCCAAGTGGTGTTGATCCTCTTCATGCACTTCTCGAAAGATGTAGCATACATCTTGTCGGCCTTTTCTTTGGATTTATATAACATATTGTTTGTAGCCAGGATCCCAAATGCCTCGCCAATTGCGTCAGGTGCAAAGTTGGCCAATATCATACCATCCGGAGAAACAATAGTCCGATCGTTCGAGTTGTAAAAGTTTGCGCACTCCAAGATCAACTCCGGATAACGAACAGCTGGTTGGAACCCGGCCGCTGCATATAACCCGCTCTTGACAATGTTGCGCGATGCTTCTGTCGGAAGATTGCCACCTTGCCCATACATTCTGCACATGAAAGCCTCGAGGTTGAAAGGCCCAAGGTTGGTGTCCGTCAAGTTTCCAAACTTTGATACGATCTTTGACTCAGGAATGAAGGATTTCTTCAAACTCTTGATGATCGCCTGCCTGGAGGCGTTTTCTTTGACAGCTTCGTTATTACCAGCCTTAGCTCCAGCTTTGCTTGTTCCAGCAACATCAGCTTTTTGTCCCTCGGCCATCTGCAAAACAAGAAGCAAACATTACACTTCAAACTTTTAAAATAAAAATCACGTGAGACGGCTGGCGAATGGAGTTGGCTGCAAAAGTAAATACAAGTTAATAGTTTCAGCAGTATACTTCGACTTCAAACTTCGATAGATTTAAACTTCAAGAATTAACACTTCGAACTTCAACAATTTGCAGCCAAAAGGATTTTCAGCTCTTCGGAAGAAATTAACTCCAGCAAACCCAACTTCGGAAAATGTTTCAAGTTTCAGTAATTTTCAGCAATTATAAATCAGCAACTTCGAAGAATTTAAATCAGCAAGTTTGAAAGTTATAAATCATCAAGTTTCAATAATTTCAAATCAGCACTTCGAAAGTTATAAAATAGCAACTTCGAAAAGTTTCAACGGTCTCAAATCAGCACTTCGAAAGTTATAAATCAGCAACTTCGAAGGCTTTAACAATTTTAAATCTGATTTGATTCTAAACATTCAACAACTTCAGAAAATTTCAAGCTCAAGCAATTTCGACTTCCAGCACAATTAAACGATTTCAGCTTTCAGCAACATTTCAACTTTCAGCAACTTTGAAAATATTAAATCTTCAAATACTTACCTTCAGCAACTTGGAGAATTAAAAAATGCTTAACCTCGGCAGCTTACACTTCAAACTTTATTTCGAATCTCAGCAACTTCGCAACTTTAGATCTCAGCAACTGAGAAATTCAAGCTTCTTTGAAAAATCGAATTTAACACTTTCTCACACTTTCAGCAACTCTCAATCTTGAAAATATTAAACCTCACAACTCAACAATCACTCTCAACTCACCAGCATAAATCTCAGCTTCGAATTTTGTGAGATGAGAATGAAAATCCTCAGAGTTTTATAACCAAAAGCTGGTGCTAATTTTAGTAGATGCCATTAATTCTCTTCATTATGACTTACGCATTTGCTAAATTTGAAAGAGAATATTCCAGTCGTCTTACAATCGTCATAGCAATTTGCTATTCAGGGAGATTCTTTCCTCGATTCAAATTTAAAACTTCCCTCCCGACTGCCAGTGATTTCGAAAAAATCATTTTACTTCGATTTGAAATAATCTTACTGCCTTTTTAAAATGGCATATTTAATTTATTAAAATTTAATTCAAATGCCATTTTAATTTATTTTACCAGCGTCTGTGAGAATTCGATGTCGACACTTTAAAATGGCTAGGCGAAATTTATTTTCCATCCATAATTAACTCCGAAATAAATTCCCCACGATTAAAATCGTCTGAACTTTTAAAATTTCATGTGTCCAAATTAAAGGGGGAATTTTAAATTTGACTTAGGAAAATAATTAAATCAAAAATTTTAATTTCTTCCAAGTTGGGCGAATTTCACTTCATTTGCCTAGAGCAAATTTAAAATTTATTTCCAACGCCCTTTTAATTTTAACTGCCAAGCCAAATATCCAACTTAGGCGCACTTGATTTTTCATTTATTTTCCACATTTCGATTTTATCTCCAGTCTAGGCGCAATCAAAAAAGGGGGGACATTTAATTTTCCAACGTTTAAAATTTATTCTTCCCCTCTCTAACCAAGGTGCAAATCAACCTTTTAACTTCGTTTTTTTTTTTTATATATACCTTAGGAAAATTAAATCACACGCCTTTGATTTTCTTCCAACATCAAAATCATCTTGGGGTTAGGCGTATTTGAGAGTTGCTCTTTTCTCTTTGACGTGCCTTGGGAAATTTCCTATCACCTTCTTCAAAGCGCAACATCAAGGGTAAGCTTTCATTTTTGGGGCGCATATCATGGGTGGCTTTTAATGTCAACGCTTAGAAAATTTTCAATATACCTTCTCCAAAGTTGGGCGCATCTAAGAGTGGCATCTTCAAATTTAAGGCGCATATAGGGTGAGTAGCTTCCATTTGATAAAATTTTATCCTCCAAACTTGGGCGCATATAGGTGTGTTTTCCTTCTCCAGGCGCAAATCCATGGTGGAGCTTTCAATTTCGTGACTTAGGAAAATTTTCAACTTCTCTCCAGAGTTAAGGCGCAAATGATAGGTTGGGGTTTGAGTTTTAATAACTTAGTTGATTTTCATGCCTCCCACTCTAGCTAAGGCGCATTCACCAGCTTCAACTTTAAGTTTGACTTGCCTTAGAACATTTTCTACCTTGATGTCTCCTTCTTGGTCTAGGCGCAAATCATACCCTCTACTTCCAATGATTTAGTGAAATTTTATTCCCCATCACTCATTTTGAAGGCGCATATGGGTGTGTTAAGTTTCAGATTTCGAATGCTTTAGAGAATTCCCATTTCTCTCCTTCCAAACTCAAGGCGCAAATCCATGGTGTTCTTCAAGGTTGAGGGCGCATTTACTACATGGAGCTTCCAATTCGCTGACACTTAGAAAATTTCTATTCCTCAATGCTCAGGGGCGCATTTCCCTATGCCAACTTCCACTTTGCTGACACTTAGAAAATTTTGGAGTTCTTTATCCTTAGGGGCGCATTTGACATGTTATGCTTCATTTTAAACACTTGATGAAATTTTTGCTCTTCAAGCTCCTGGGCGCAAATTAGACCTCCAACTTCCAATTTTCCACACAAAGCTGGGCGCATATTAAAGGGGGAACTTTCAAATTTTAATCTCCAGGTGCAAATTACATGTTAAGCTTTCATTTTGGAGTGGGGTGCAAATAGCATGGTGTTCTACAAGTTTCAATGACTTAGAAATTTTTTATCACCCCTATTCAAGCCAGGCGCATATGATAGACTTAGCTTTTAATTTGAATGCCTTAGGCGGATTTTCATACTTTAACCTCTTTGGGCGCATTTCACCCTACCAACTTCCAGTTTCAATCTCCAGGCGCAAATGACCACTGGAGCTTTTAATTTCACGCCTTAGGCGAATTTCTAAGTCTTCACAGAGGGGCGCATATGAGGGTATCAACTTTTAATTTCATGACTTAGAATATTGTCATACTCACTTTCAGGCGCATTTCCCCCTGTCAACTTCCAATTTCATCATAGGCGCATATGATATGTCAACTTTTCATTTCCCTCGCCTTAGTCAACTTCAAGCTTCCCTTTTACGGGCACATATGACCCATGGAGCTTCGGTTTGACACCTTTTAAACCTTTGGTGGGCATTTAGGACCCTGAACTTTCAATTTATGTGCCTTAGAAAATTTCTCAAAGACTTTCCAGTCTAGGCGCAAATCATACCCTGGGCTTTTAATTTCATCACTTGGAAAACTTTAACTTACCCCCTTAAGCTAGGCGCATTTAGCTAGGTATGCTTTTAATTTTCGGACTCCAGTCAATTTTCCACTCATCTTCAGCTTTTCAAGGTGAATTTCGATGCCGAACTCCAAATTTTGTCAAACCCGGTGGATTTCATGCCTCTTGCTAGATTTAGGATGATTTCTTCCTGCTAACCCTAATTTGCCCTGACTTTCTATTTTTAGAAAGTTCCTTGAATTTCGTGCCAAGAACTAAATTTTGACTTCAAAAAGCCTGATTTTCGCCCTGCTCTGAATTTCAACTGATTTGTGCTGTTGATCCCTGATGCCTGTCTGCACCTGCTATTTTTAGCAACTTGCTAAAAATAGAAATTGCTCAGAAAGTCTCCAAATTTTGTGTATTAAGTGCCTGAAGTGTAACGATCATAGCTGGATGCTGTTTTTGGGTGACTGTCCTGCTCTATCCTTGATTTTAGGAAACCCTAATTTCTCTGCTTATGCACGCTAAAAATAGCAAATGTTTTGATTTTCATCCTCTGCAACTCCGTTTGTCTTGAAATTAAAGATCCCTCATCACATGTTTATTTCATTACCTGCTGAGGATTCAGTGTCGGCTTACTATTTATAAATTGCTTCTGAAGCGACTTACTATTTATAGTAAGTGCTTGTTTCTAGGACTTCCTTAGCTCCGTTTGACTTGAAATTTGGACAGCGCGCTCCTTGTTGGTGAACTTGCCTGTTTGCGCTGGCGCCCGATATCGACTTTCTATTTATAGCCCGTGTCGAGGATACCTTACTAAAAATAGTAAGTGCTCCGATTGTCTTCAAATTTTGCCAGCAGACTCCCTGAAGGATGCTGATCATGGCGGACACTTCAGTTTTGGACATTTTGACCTCTGATTCCTCATTTTTAGCCCTGAAGCTCGAAACCCTAATTTTCTGCATATTCCTCAAATGAGCTCCGTTTGAACTCGTTTCAGTTGCATGATGATCAGTTTGCAGTTCTGAAGTGCTAGGCAGTTGCTTGAGTGATACCTGCTAAAAAAAATAGAAAGTGGCTGAAAAGTGACTGACAGTGACAGTTCTTGGATGATTTTACGTTAATCTGCTGCCCAGAAAATCTTGAAAACCTGAAAAACCAGGAAAAATCTCAACATGCAAACTGGCTAAAATAGCAAGTTTGAGAAAAGTGTCGATTACTTGCATGTTACCGTTCGAAAGCTCTTGAGAAAAACCGAGGAATAATATGCGTATTGCTAAGAAAATGCGCATGCAAACCCTAATATGACCTCAGAATTGTGAATCTTTGAAATCGTTATCTTGCTTTGCATGTCAGCATCAACTGCGAAGGTCTTGAAAAACCACAAAGAATCTGCAGGACATGCATCAGAAAATGTAACATGTAGACCCTGGAATCTGCTCTGGAAGCTGGACTGCTAAAAATAGCAAGTCGTCTGTTTTTGCTCAAATTTTGTTAGAAATGAACTTGAAGTGTTCAAAATGTAATGAAGTTGTCAAAATGTGAAAATCCCGAGAAATTCAACCCTAAACTGACACTTACTAAAAATAGAAAGTTGGCAGAATTTAGTGAAAATTTAGGGGGTTACTTGCTGGAAGTGTTGTAATAGCAGTGCTAGGCTCAAAAGTTGACCAACCAACTCAATTTGACCTCAAAGTGACCTAAAGATGTGAAACCCTAATATCAGACTTGGCCAAATTTTACGTTTAAGTTCGCAGACGGGAGCATCCCCGGAAGACAGCTAGCAGAAAAGGAGCAGAGAGAGAGAGACAAAATCCAAAGCCAAAAGACCAGAATGGAGCAAAAATTTAGGGGTCCCCATTTTGAATGGGGCGATGTGTGAAAAAGTCACAACACTCTGCGATTGGAGAATTGACATTATAGCTGAATATGCTAGGGATGCATTTGCTAATGATATCTTGGAAGGGAAGGCAATTGATGACAGGTACAGGGTGGTTGAAGAGCTCATCCTCTACAAAGATCGAATCTATCTTGCACCTCATTCAAAGGTCAAAAGTAGAATCATTAAAGCTTGCCATGACACCCCTCTTGCTGGTCATCTGGGGTTCTACAAGACATACAAGCAAGTAAGAGAGAATTTTGCATGGAAAGGGCTGAAGAAGGATATATTGCAGCATGTGAAGGAATGTTTAGTATGCCAACAAAACAAAACTGAAAATATATTACCAGCTGGATTGTTGCAGCCCCTGCCCATCCCAAACCAGAAATGGGAAAGCATTTCGATGAATTTCATCACAGGGCTTCCTAAGGTGCAAGGTAAAGATTGTATTTATGTTGTGGTCGATAGACTCACTAAATATGCCCATTTCTATGCTATTACTTCAGAATTTAAGGCTCCCCAAGTTGCAGATTTGTTCTTTAAAGAGGCGTTTAGGCTCCATGGATTGCCTCAAAACATTGTGAGTGATAGGGATAGCAAATTTATCAGCTTGTTTTGGCAAGAGCTCTTTCTCTTGGCGCACACAGAGTTAACACCCAACACTAGCTACCACCCCCAAATGGATGGACAAACTGAGATAGTGAACAAATGGATCGAGGGGTACTTGAGGAACTATGTGACAGGACAACAATCAGCTTGGGTGAAGTGGTTGCATCTCAGAGAATTTTGTTACAACACCACGTACCACATGTCCATTGGAATGACTCCCTTCAAAGCTCTCTATGGCTACGAAGCTACATCTTTCATGGATCTCATTCTTGCAGACAGCTGGGTGCCAAGTGCAAGAGACATGGTGCAGCAAAATGTGGATATCATGAACTCATTAAGGGAAAATCTGCAGCGTGCCCAAAATCAGCAGAAGTTATATGCAGATTAGAGATGGACTGAGAGGGTCTTTGAGGTCAATGACATGGTGTATTTAAGGTTGCAACTCTATAGACAATCAACCCTCAAAGGGAGGAGAGCAGAGAAGCTGAAACCAAGGTTTTATGGATCATTCAAGATCACAAGGAGGATTGGAGAGGTGGCGTATGAGCTGGAGTTACCCTCGGGAAGCAGAATTCATAATGTTTTCCATGTATCGTGCTTGAAGAAAGCATTGGGACAACAAATCACCCCATCAGTAGAATTGCCACCCCTTGATGATGAGGGAAAACTCATTCTTGAGCCTGAGACAGTGCTAGATGTGAAAGAGAAATGTCTAAGGAACAAGATTATTCCACAATACTTGGTGAAGTGGAATAATCTACCCATTGAAGACGCTACCTTGGAAGGAGTGGAGATTTTTGAGCACCCAAATTTGAGGTTGCTAAAGGACCAGCAACAATCTGAGGGAGGGGACTATAATGGCCCTCATTTTAAATGATCTCTGGGCCGACCTGGAAATAAACACTAAATTAATAGATAATAGAATTTTATATTTCGTAGCTGGGCTGACCTCATTTGAGGTGCCAAAGGTTTAGTTTGAATTTTTATTTCTGTTTCTTTTTTGGTCGACATCCTTGGTATCGTGCTTGAATTGCTAGTTTAAATATGGACTCCTTGTTTAGTTCTATCATCACGAATATGGGGAATATTTCTACTTGGCTGACTAGAGGGCGTAGCTGCTCAGTCGGAGTACTCAGGGGTGTGTAGTCTCTCCTTGAGTAGTTTTGTGTTGGCTATCATCATCCATCATTTGCTCACACAGGTCTATGGTGCATTTGCAGATCGGTACACATACAAGGGCTCAGCTGATAGAAGGAGTGATCATTAGTAGCGTCTAGGCAGAGCCTCACGGCTCTGGCCGCTACTCATCATAGCGATTATCAAGAGATCTAGCGCAACAACAGATACCTTGCTCGGGAGTTCATAACAACACATAGAGAGGATTGCAAGTCATTGAGCAAGGACGAGTAGACACTAGCGACAGATTACATCTTCACCAGGCTCCGCGTAGTTATCCACTCAAGCAGCGACAGTGTGTTAAGCACACATAACCCACACGATTCACAGAGGACAAAACAAGCACAAGACGGGCATTATCGTGTCTTGGTGATTGACGCCATCCTGGGACAGAGATCGCTAGATGTGGTGAGTGCTACCCTCAGGTTCGGAAATCGCCTCCACATCCAGTGTAAACAGGCCCAGCCTTATGAATTCCAGATCGCTATATATTTATCTGTTGATCCATTGAATGCGTGTATTGCCATTGCTTGCTGGTTAAGTGTTCATTCTATGAATTTTCTGATGAATGGAGATTATAGTCTTTGCCGTGTGATCTGTGAGTGTAATCAGGAAAACGCATAGTTGGTATTAATTCTGGAAATCAACACTGTAATCTTAATTCACTGTTTTGGCATCGCCACTATTACAATTTGTGGAACTGTGAATTGGTTTGATTAGATTCAATTATCTGTAGGCGGTTGATCATCATATATGTTTGTTTCTGCTTATTGTGATTGGAAAATAAGATCTGGCTTGAGATCTTTACAGATCGGGTAGCCTGATAAGGTTCCTTGGTTTTGTACTGCATCAAGTTTGGAAGATGGTAGACTCATAGGAAAACTAATAGATCAAAACCATGTTCAATTTTTCTTCATAAAAAAATAGAAGAGCAGAAAGAAGAAAAAATTTCAAATTACAAGAGTAGAGCATGTTTGGTTGCTGTCCAAATAGGAGAAAAACAACCTTATTTATACATGAATTTTATCTGAAAAATTTCCAAACTACCAGGGATGATTAGAAGGGGCCAAAAATGAAGAGTGAAAATGAGTTGGGAATCATGAAGGGTTAATATGAGAGTGAATAAAGAGTATAGAGGTGGGTGGGACATTTTTTCCAGGCTAGAGTCTGAAATGTCTAGGGAGGGGAAACTGCAAAAGGCTTAAACAAATGGATTTAGGAGGTGGAAATAAGGAGGAGAGTGAATAGAGAAGGGAGCCTATGACATAAACAAAGAGGATTGGCCAAAAATTGGTGGGATGAACCTAGTGGGTTGATTGATGTAGAAATGTCCAACTCTGGAAGTATTGGTCAACCCATCTTGTGAATAATCAATATTGGATGCCAAAAGGCATCATAAAAGACCAAGTCCTGAAATGCAAAAATCCTTTCTTAATTTGGCATATGCAAATTTTCCCCACAGTATGGCTGACCTTTAGAGCTTTAAGGAGCAAAAGGTTGCATTTCCCATGAACAATGTGTACCACTGACCATCTCCAATGAATGAAAGTGCTTGAACTGTGTGCTACAAATCATACTTGCATGAAACAAGAGCAACACAGTTCGAAAGAGAGGCTAACAAACTTCAAATTACAGGGCAGGAGAGCCAAGTAACAAATGATTATTCTGAGCCTTCTACTCCTTAGCAGGCCACTAAGGGTAAAACCAACTGTTGATCACGTAAATTCTGTCCACTTTGTTCTTTAAGAGCTATGCAAAGAATTAAATCAGTAATAGATTTATAATAGTATAAAAGCAATGGTCAAATAGCAATGGAAGCAAATAACAGCTAGAGATTACAATAGATAATGATTTTATAATCTCATAGATCTCCAATAACTATATAACGGTGCAATCTTTGATGTTACCTTTTCAAAATAATAACTGAACTAATTGTAATAGGTTCTGCAACATAATTCATCTGATGACTTGGTGTGAAACTATAAACACCGGTCCTCCTTAATAAAAGAGTCTCTGAGTTGTCTACTCTTGGTGCTTGTGGAACTGAGGCTTCACTGAGTTGAGGTTTTGTGATGTTGGCAACTCTTTCATATAGTAGCTCAATAGTTCCTTTTTGTTGCCTCCTCAAAACCAATTTCATCATGTGACCCTCTTGATTTGTCAATCGTGAAGTGTTAGGTGGCAATCCTTTGTTAGGTAGGTGAATGGGACTTTTGATGTTGCACCCATCCATCCAAATTCAGACTGAAAGCTTAAGTACAGTTTCCTTAAGCTTGAACAGCCTCTAGAGTGGGCTGAGTCACCTATCTTAATGCATTTATTAATTAATTTTACTTGCCTATAGGAGAAAAATGTTGCAAATTAGGCTGAAACAAAAAGAAATTGAAGAGTCAATCATTGATCTGTCTAATAGAAGAGAAAGCATGTAACATTTATTTTATTCTTAAATTATATAGTGTAAACATAGCCTATAGTTGCATAAAAGGTGGTGAACAAGTTAACTAAACTCAAGTAAATCCAAAGAAAAAATTAGATAAAACCACAAGATCTCTTATTGATTGTTTCAATTTACACAATTACACTTGAAGGCTTAGAAGATACATGAAATTGAAAAAGAAAAATGCTAAGGCAAGACTATTATTGTATCTTTGAGCTTCCAAAGTCTCAAATTCTAATAAAGATTAAATCTATATACAAAGAGCAGGAGATCACTTACATACAATCAAAAGGAGTACCATCTTGTGTTATACACACATATCTAGACCACACAACTAACTAAGGTGCAATGGGCACATTTCAGTCTAGGGATTTGTAGTGTGATAATGTGCTCTCTCACACCTTCCACACAAATTTCAACATTTTGTAGGTAGTTTTCTTGCTTTTTGGAGCAGATTGTTAGAGAGATGACAACTGTGAGTAGGGTGTGTTGATGTTATAGCTATGGGTTTCATCCTTCACCCGATTTAAATAATGAGCAAATAAATAAAGCCGTGGCTACTTATTTATTTGAGGGCGACATTGATGAAGGGGCGCTTCTATTCAAATATTAATTTATATTTTATATTCTATGAAAGCCGACTTAAAATTAAAAGTCCGCCACCCTTGGAAAATTCGTATCACTTTGAAGGAGGCCAACTCTTCACAAAGAGTCACTTCGATGGGTTTAAATACAAGGTGTTGCATTCCTCTTTGGCATCCAATAATTATCAAGAGTAAAGTTCGCCTAAATTTTGGAGGAGTTCGATATCTACAACAGATCGATATTTTGCTTTCAAGGAGTTCGATATTCTTCATTGATTGTGTATTTGCATCAAGTGTGGTGCCATTATCATCACATCAGATCGGCCTTGTGATTGTCCAAAATTTTAAAGCTTATTGCTGCTATTTTATCAATATATAAGTGATATATTGTTGCTGGGTTTTTTTTCCCTCAAGAAGGAGGGTTTTCCCACGGTATATGCTGTGTTCTATTGTTTGAATTTGTCTTATTTCTGCTTAATTCAATTCTGGTCCTAAAATTAACATGGTATTAGAGCGGGTTTAAACAAGATCGAGATCAGATTTGTTTAAGCAGCGAAATCTTCTTCTCTTCTTCTCATCTAAAGGAGTCTATCTTAGCTTCGAAAATGGTGAACGGACTCAAGGTTGAAGATAGACTTGATGGTGCATCTAACTTCACCTCTTGGAAGTTCAGAGTTCTTATTGCATTGGAAGAAAATGATATTCTCGACTTCGTGGAGAGTGAGGTGCCCGAGCCTTCCTATGAGACTAAGAAAACACAATGGAGGAAGAATGGCATGAAGGCTAAGAAGATCTTGATTGACTTCGTGAAGGATCACCTTGTGCCAATTATCTCCAAGTTGAAGACAGCCAGAGATATGTTCAAGACTTTGGAAGGATTGTATGAGATCAATAACACCAGCAGAGCTCTTGCCTTGAGGCAACAACTACATCACATCAATATGGCTAAAGGAGATTCAGTCATGAAGATCATTGAGTTGTAAGATCAACTGTATGCCATTGGAGATATAGTTGAAGATAGAGATTTAGTTATGTTGGCACTAAATGGTCTTCCTCAATCTTGGGAGCCCTTTATCCAAGGTATTAGTGGAAGATCTAAATTACCAAAGTTTGATCGTCTTAGAGCTGATTGCATTCAAGAGGAATCCAAGTTGGCAGCAAGAGGTAATGGACGAAGTTCTCACAATGAAGACAATCATGTTCTTGCTGCTCAAACTTCAAGAAGGAAAGGAAGAGAAGGGAGAAAAGGAAATTTCAAGAGGAATAGAGACAGGAAATTGGATTCTGCTCCTGAACCAAAGAAGAAGAAGGGTCTCTCCCATATTCAGTGCTTCAGATGTGACAAGTATGGTCACTAGCTAGAGATTGTGCAACAAGACCAAAGCAACATGCTTCTACTGTGGATGTTGATGATGTCTCACCTCAAAAGGAATCAAGAGACAACTTAGGAGGATTTCTATTCATCTCTGCCCTATCAAGCAATGTTCCAACTGACAGTAGCACATGGTTGATTAATAGTGGCGCTTCTCGACATATTACAGGATATAGAGAGCATCTTTCAGATTTGGTAGAAAGAGAAACCAATTTACAAGTGATAATCGAAGATGATGCTTGCTATTCAGTGAAAGGTGCTGGTGCCACCTCTCTTCACCTAGATTCTGGCATCCCTCTTCATTTGAGAGATGTCTTTTTCATTCCAGGAATCAAGAGGAATCTTGTATCAATTTCAGCTTTGGAGGACAAAGGATATCAAGTTGCATTCTCTGAAGGAAAATTTCTTTCTTGGCCGAAGAACTCTAGCATCAAAATAGCTCGTGTGATTGGTGTTCGTCAAGAGAGTCTATATAGACTTTCTATTCGCCCAATTCAAGCATTTCTACATGATTCTTCTAGTTCAAGTGAGCTATGGCATAGGAGACTTGCTCACCTACATTTTAGAGCCCTTCCATCCATGGAGAAGATGGTTACAAGACTGTTGGCGTAACAATGAACACCTCTGGAGTATAAGTTGGTACGGTCAGCTATGCACACTACGCAATGAGTGCTCTTCAAATTAGGAGGGGAAGCTCCCTCGTTGTGCTTAACAAAAATGCTTGTAAAGGGAAAAGTAATCTAAACTATCTCCTGTCTTTTTGTCTCAGCTGTAGAGGTACAAGACTTTCACGAAAACTCTATACGTTGCAGCTAACTATTTTCTGGTTTCGCAGATCACTAACTACAACTGGGCTAATTGCTTAAATCTATCCAGTTTCCTCAAGAAAACAGAGCATGAGGAAATGGAGCAAGGTTGACTATCTGACGATAAACAAGTGTAGATTCTCAACTTGAAGGCAAGGTGGCACATCTATCAGCTCAATCTAGACAAGTTTATTGGAAACAACATCACACGATAAACTAAGTACGAATTCTCAACTTGAAGGCAAGGTGGCACGACTATCAGCTCAATCGAGATAAGTTTATTGTTCACAACAACACGATAACCAAGTGCAGATTCTCTACTTGAAGGCAAGGTTGCACAACTATCATCTCAATCTGAACAAGTTTATTGAACACAAAACAGATTTGATCTAACTAAGGAAAGAATTCACCATTATAATTGCATGAAACCCTATGTGGCATAACAATTCATCATAATAGTAAAAGCAGCATGAGCAGATACAAAAGAGCAATATTGAGGGCAAGGTAGGCGCAACATATATTTCTCTCTCGTGCAAAAGTTATGTACAAATGAGCAAAAGCTCTTATTTATAGACATCGAAGGTGTAGGGAACCCTAAAATCACCTTGAGTCAACTCTGATCTTACAATGCATGCAAGATTTATTGCTAAGCCCTAATAAAGCAAACTATCTGAGTTAACTAGAAAACTACCATCAGTTAATGAAACATCTAATCTAAATGGACAATGTGCAAGCATGCGTCCTTATTGAAAACAAGTTAACTGGAACACTACCATTAGTTAACGAAAACCCTAAAATAAAACTCCAAGTGAATAAAGCTGATCTTAGAATAGATATGCATGAGGTAAGATAGCGAGTTAACTTGAAAAGATAACGCTAAGTTTAACTCTTGTGTGTAATGTCTATCCTGAGAGGTGGGAACTGAAGTCTACTGGCCGTGATCTCGAGCAACCAATCTGATAGAACAAGGGTTGATATGAGAAAACTCAATCTCACTGCTTTGAGTCCTTGTCTTGAGAACTCCTAAGGTGTTATTTCTTTCACCCTACAACCTATAGGTCCTCTGCCTTTGAGGAACCCCTGGTTCACTTTAACAACCCTGCTATCATTCCAAATTTGCTGCTGCTAAACATTCTTGGTACTCTTCCTTCACATGCACCATCTAGCCCTTATTCCTCTAAAGACTAGTCCAGCTTCCATTTTTCCCAACCTTGTTGTAGGGGCGTGTGGCACCTTCCAAACCTCCAAGGTTATCTTTCCTAGGTGTTTCAACAATACCAAGCTTCAGTTCTCCAACGTTTTAAAAAAAAAATAGAGTTCTTGGTTCTTGGGCAGGTTACAAGCCTCAAACCCCTTTTAGCCCTCTCAACACAAAGGATAGGTTAGAACTCTCCTCTCCCAACTGCTTGTGCCAATATTTTATTGACTTCCTATCTCTTTTCCCAAGCTCTGACAGATTCTCTGGTATTTGGTACCCTTCCTGCCCGTACAGGGTTACAATACAACCTTGGTGAAAACTAGGGTTTCTCAAGGCTTTTTCTTGGTTTGTTCTGCCTTTTCTGACCACAAATGCATTAAAGAGTCCTCAGTTTACTATTCTACACCTTCTCAGTGCTGCTTGAAATCACAATACACATTAGATTTTAATGATGCCACCCCTGCCACGTTAGGGTTTTGCACTCTTGACTGTCTTTTCTAGCCGGGTTTCCAAACTTGTTTAGAAATAGTCTTCCACATTGCCAAAAAAAACTCTAATGACCACTCTATATACACTATGTACATGCCTAGAGCCTAGCATTGCTTCCTCTGCGTCCATACTGCCTGGCGCGAGCAGAAACAACACTAAAACTCCATGACTCTAGTTTATTTTACCAGTCCAAAACAGGACTAAAGAAAAGATAGATTTAATAAAATGCAGAGAGCGATGGAAACACTATTTAAAAATACCAAAACAGAACTATAAAACATTGCTTTACATGCTCTTAAAACAATAAAATACTTATTCCATTCAGCTTTTTTTTGAAAACGTTGGAGAACTGAAGCTTGGTATTGTTGAAACACCTGGAAAAGATGACCTTGGAGGTTTTGGAAGGTGCCACACGCCCCTGCAACAAGGTTGGGCAGAATGGAAGCTGGACTAGTCTTTAGAGGAATAAGGGCTAGATGGTGCATGTGAAGGAAGAGTACCAAGTAGTTTGGTAGCAGCAAATTTGCAATGATAGCAGGGTTGTAAGTGAACCAGGGGTGCCTCAAAGGCAGAGGACCTATAGGTTGTAGGGTGAAAGAAATAACACCTTAGGTTTCAAGACAAGGACTCAAAGCAGTGAGATTGAGTTTTCTCATATCAACCCTTGTTCTATCACAATCCCTCAACGAGATTGTTAACTGCATCACCATCTGGAGCTTTGATACTTTGTCGAAGAATGCTATGCCTGTGTAGCATGTCTTCACCAGCCGTGATCTGGGACTCAAGTTCACCTCTGCTCCTTGTTGCTTCATCAAATAACGCTGACATGACTGTAAGCTGAGTAACCTTACAGCCAATGGTCTCCCCACTGAAAATAGTATGAATGAGTGCCTGGAGCTCTGACTGAACATCGGTAAGCTCGATGTAGGCACCACCCTCAATCTGATATCGACACGGCAAGCGAGAAACTAGAGTCCTCACAAACCGGAGTGCACTAGTAACATGCTCTCTACTCTCAGCCAACTCTGACGCCAAAGTCTCTTCTATCTTTACCTTGAAAACCAACTGTGTTTTCCAAGAGTAGATAGCCTCTTTGTCCTCTGCATCTGTGACTGAATCATACGCCATACTCAGGTGAGCGATCATAATCTCATCCCGGGGTTTGTTAATTGCCATGTCTCGCTCTTCATCCTGAAGACGAAGACGGAGCTCTCGTGCATTGTACCGCAACTGATATAACTCTGTGAGCATAGCACGGCCTCTAGCAATGAACTCTTCCTCCCACTCATCCAAACGCTTGCCATATTCAACCAAATGATTAAGTTGACCTTGTTCTGCTGGAGGCTCAAGCATCGGCGGGAGTGTGGTAATGGCATTTGGCCTGTGAACAAGGCTAGAAATATACTAACGAAGCTGTCTGATTTCAGCCTTGAGGGCTGCCTTATCTTCTCCGTCCTTCAGTATTCTATCCCTGGCACTGTCTATAGCAACTTGTAAGAGATCAACCTGAGTCTGGCGTGTGCTACGACCAAGGTTGACTGTGATAACCTCAAAGTCTTGAGATTCCAACTTGTCTAATCTCTTCCCCTGTGGAGGTATAGCAGTCTCGACGACGATCTCCATGTCAGTATTCCTCTCCATGTGGACCATGTTCTTGACCCTCTTGTCTGGCACATCCTGGTAAACCTGATCAAAATCTGAATGATTAAGGACATAGGATGGCTGCCTCCTCTTCCTTCCCAGCTGAGACTCAATCCAAGACTGATCTCGGCTAATGCTACTAGAAGGGTTTGTACTAGCAACAGGAGGCTGCGATGAGAGTGAATATGTAGAAGCACTGCTGCGAGATGGAGAATCTAAATCCAATTCAATATGAATTGGGGCTGGTGACTGCTCCGGAACTGGTATAGGAACTTGAGGCTGAACCTCAGGCACTGGCGGACTCTGAACTGGCCTCTGAACTGGCTCTGTGATAGGTTGTCTGTCAGGCTCCGTGTGTGTATTAAAAGCAAGCGCCTTGCCTTTTGAATTGTTGGGCGCTTGACCTTTCTTAGGAGGATTACTCCTCTTCTTCTGTTTTGGTTTCGACGAGGAAGGTAGTGAAGGATTTACCACTACTGGCGGCTCTGCTCTAGGAACACTTACCCTCCTGGTCTTCTTGCTGTCGAGGTAAAGTATACTGTTTTGAATAACTCTACTTGACCTCTCCTTCACCGTTGCGTACTCCTTGGCGTACCAATCAACTGCTGGCAGCGGTTGTGTGTCAACCTGCTCTCTGAAAAACTGAGGAAGAACCTCTCCCTCATCGTCTGATAAACCTCCCACATCTTCTGACAAGAAAACATAAATATGTGAGAGAGAGAAACGGCCATAGCTGCGTCTGCGAACCTCGAAGTCATCTGCGCAATTTTCCCAGTAATCTTCTATAGAAGGCTCATGATACGTGCGTCCAGCAAGGCGAGTGATGTAATGACCTGAAAGATCATAAGCACGTGTTTCAACAAGATACTTGAGATGATATTTCTCGAGCTCTTGTCCTGCAATTTTGGCATCAATTGCCGTCTTGCACCAATACATTCCAAACTGAAAAGGAAATTTGATAGATGGTCTATGCCTGCGGCGTAAAAAACGATGAACACCATGCATTTGTCTCAGGAACTCCTGAAAGATTGTCTTATTTGAAGGATAGCGTGGAAGCATAGCTGGATTTCCTGTAAACCCGTATACTCGGATGTAGGTGTATGTCGGGAACTGAATAAACCAATCTGCCCAACCATCCATCGCTGCCCTAGCAACTGCCGAACGTGCAACTCCCGGTCCAAGTTTCTCACTGTATAAGTCAGGAAAGCCTCATGAACACGCTTGAAGTGACGTTCAGCCTTGGTGAACTCAAGCTGATCATAATATTGATAGACTTTCTGAACACTGAGAATGCCCATGGTGTTTAGTCCCCGGAACTGACCCTGATAAGCGATCAAGTACACGAGATACGAACACATGTGAAACTCATGAGCAACCATGAAACCGGTGATCTGCTTGTGGATGACATCGCTGATGAAGGATGCCCAGTCATAATGCTCCTGCCCAGATATGATGCGACCAATAATGTAATACATCCAAGGCTGGAAAACATTAGCATGTGCTTGACCTGAGACACGATTCAGGAGAGTGATTAGAATCGCGTACTCATCCTTGTACTCACCACGACCCACATTATTTGGCAATCTGTTCTTCGCTTGTTTTAACCACCGCTCTGCCATTTTACTCTGGCACTTGTCCACATCAGCGTTGAATGCCTACTCACACTGCTCCATGGAAATCACTAGACCGTTCGGGTGTTGAGGTATGCCAAAACTTCTTTCAACGTCCAAAGGTTTGAGACTGCAAATAACTCGTCCATCTACTGACACTATCTCACGAGAAGTAGAATTGTAATGCTTAATACAAGCCATCACAAACTCAACACAATGAACGGAGATAGGTATGGAAGCTGCCTCCAATAACCAGGGACTGCTCAATATTTTGAATAATCGAAGCTCTGATCTTAACCGGATCAAGAACTACTGGCAACACCTTATGAAGATCTGTCTCAACTGTCCCGAGGAAGTCGTGAGTAAGGACTGTCTTGGTCCTGTATTCAGCTGAGTGTACTGCATTCTAAAAAAACTCGCCTGTTGACTGTGAACTTGACTATGTTCTAACAGGAACTTTCTGGAAAGCTAAAAATAGCCTTGAAAGTTAAAATAACTTCGAAGAGTTATTTTCGGCGAAAAATCTGAGATATGGGTTTTGTCCAGAAAAGATTCTAAGACAACCAGAACATCAAAATGCGAAAATATAACTTCTACTCGACCGTGCAAAGAATTTTCACTTGAGAAAATTAGAAACTCAAGAACGAATGTTGGAAGTTAAAAATTCTTGAAAAATCAAACGCACGATTTTAACTCGAGGAAATTATATAGAAATGATCCAGATGTTGAGACTTGTCGAATTTGTGAATTTCAGGAACATGCAAATTGAAATCTGAGAGAAATCTGAGAACCAAGGAGGAAAAAGACGTTTTTTGTATGCTCTTCTTTAATGAAAATCGCCCTTGAATTCTTCAAATTGCTGACAAAAGTGAACTTCTAACCTGCAAAAGAATGTGATTGGAGAAATCGCCTTTGAAAATAGATGAAGAATTTGCCTTTGATCTGGAAAATCGCCTTTGCTTGAGAAATTACGAATTTCTCTTGAAGATGCGCCTTTGTTCTTGATAAAATTCGATTTGCCTTGAAGAAATACGATTTTGCTCTTAAAATATAAACTTCTCTTAAGAATTACGAATTTCTCTTTAGCTTGGTGAATAATAAATGAAGGCGCCATGTTTAAATAAGAGAAAATTCGCATCAACTGGTGAACTGCAAGATTTAAAAACCCTGACTGAAATAGAAATCCTCTGATTGGACATCCTTCAATTGAACTGCCACTGACTCGGAGTTCGAAATTAAATAATAATAAAATATTCATCATCATGCAATTTGAAATCTTAGCATAAAGAGGGCGCCAACTTTAGAAAATCGCCATTTAATGCTAAAAATGCAAGAATAAATATTAAATATTATGAAACTTCAGTTGACAAACTGAATGAAGCTTTAGGCTTCACCGCTAGACTTCACTGATTTTGAAAAGTCATCATTTGAGCTCATAGGCAACCATTTGCTCAAGATATTGCACTTTTTATTAACTTCCTATTTTATACCTGACGACAAAGTTATGATTGGCCATCTTCAACACTGATTTCTAAGTGACCGGGTGATGCTGAGACCGAAGTGAGATATTCATTGCGAAGCTTGCCGAACAAGGAAGAAATGTCTGCTGGGAGTCATCACTGCAAAATCCATCATTTAACACCCCAAAAAATTAGGCGCCCTTGATTAAATTCATTTACAGGTACTAGACTTAAACCATTTCTTCAAATTGCCATCTGACGCTTCAAACGGTTACTGACAATGAACGGTGAACCCTGCTGACAGGCAACTGAGCTCACTGCATGACTAGAAGCATTCTGCATCCAACGGATATACGCACGGCATTTGAAAAGTGCATTAAGGGCCTGAAAAGTAAAAGCGCCCCTGAGCTACAGGTGCACTGACACCATTTTGACCAAAGTTGAACTCTCAACCAGATGCCCTACTTTGAACTCTGACATCTGGAGCTGAGATGACTCGATTTAAGCACTACTTGTCTCAATGAGTAGCTAAGAGTATTGAGAAGAGATGTCTCTGGAGGTGACGAAACGAGAAAACTGCTTCATAGACCTCAAAAATACAGGTGCGTATTTTATTTAAAATATACGCTCCATACTTGGCCATTTTCCGGATGTCTTCACTTTTCAGCTTTTTACAAAGACCTCGCATGTACGAGCGTTTGCGAAATCTCGAAGGCTAACGGCTGGGCACGTTGGATAGCTGAAGTAATTGCGCTCAAGTCTTGTGAAGACTTCGATGACGAACAACTTCATTTGATAAGCCTAAAAATTGGGCGCCCCTGACCTATGGAAATACAATGAATATTCTATGCCAGTCCTCCCGTGAAATTACGTGCTTGGTAGCAACGCTGTCATGACCACTTAGAATGTCGGATCGACAAGCAGGATGTTGCATCGCAAAGCCAGACTAAAGTAGCACAAACGCCAGAAAGACCTTATCAGCAAACTTGATCATCTCAAGGGTCATTTTGAAAAGCGCCCTTGAGCTATAGTTGCACTAGAAAAGCAATTTAAGGAAGTTCTGTGATGTGAAGTCTCCCCATAAGCTCATCTTCTGACGTTGACTGCCGGAGCTCTGGAACTCGTATGACTGCGTTCAATAGCTCGTCGGATAAGCAGACTAGTCGTGAAGAGATTGAATGCATCAATAGTCAGGAAAACCAAGATCTAACACCCCTTTAAGAAGGGCGCCCTCAAGCTATAGGTGCGCCAAAGCTGAAAAAGAACAAGCTTCTGCAATCTGGAACTTTGGAATCTTCAACTTCTGTCGCCAGTTGTCGGAGTTATGGGTTTCGGATAGCCTCGTTGGATAGCTCATCGAATAGACAGACTAATTCTGAAGAGATTGACTGTATGCTTGAGCATTTATCACAAAATTTAGGCCTTCAAAAAGAAGGGCGCCCTTGGGCTACAGGTGCACTTTCTTGCTTTTCTCTGAGAAATCTTCATAATTTAATCATTGAAATCATCATCTTGATCACTGAAATGACCATAAAAAATATAAGTGTCGCCGTGAAATGCTCCTCCATCATGAAATGTCTCATTCTGAGTCTTTGCTTCAGTTTCTGATCAATAGAATTGACTTTGACTGACAAAATATTGATAAAAACTCCATGCTTGATATTGCCCAAAAACTGTATTTTACATTATTTAGCAAGGTTTAGACTATTTTATGCAAAATGCCTTGATGAAGCAAAAAATTTGGTTTGGGTACAACAAGGACTACCGAAGCTTAGTCAGGAGCATGATGGCGTTTGCATAGGTTGTGCAATGGGTAAGAATTCTAAGGGTCCTTTTCGTAGTAGTGAAAGTAGATCAAAAGGTATTCTAAATCTTGTTCACTCTGATTTGTGTGGTCCAATGTCTGTGGCATCCTTGAGTGGTTTTTGGTATTATGTGATTTTCATTGATGACTACTCTAGAAAGACTTGGATTTACTTTTTGAAGTCTAAAGAGTCTGAAGAAATATTTGATAGATTCAAAGAATTTAAGGCTCAAGTTGAAAATTTGTCCGGAAAGAGGATCAAGGTTCTGAGATTTGATAATGGAGGAGAATACACTTCTGGAGGTTTCTGTAACTTCTGCATTGAGGCAAGGATTAAGAGGGAGTTCTGTGTTCCTTACAATCTTCAGCAAAACAGAGTTGCAGAAAGGAAGAATAGATCCATAGTTGAGGCAGCTAAAGCTATGATTCATGATCAAGACTTACAAACCTTCCTTTGGGCAGAAGCATCCAAAACTACAATGTATGTTCAGAATCGGAGCCCTCATTGAATATTAGAAAATATGACTCCTGAAGAAGCCTTCACAAGTGTGAAACCTGAGGTTAGTCACTTAAGAATCTTTGGTTGTCCTGTTTATATTCATGTGCCTAAAGATAAGAGATTTAAGTTAGAACCATCTGGCAAGAAAGGAATATTTGTGGGTTATAGTGAATCTTCAAAGACCTACAAAATTTACATTCCAGGACAAAAACAGATTGAGATCAGCAGGGATGTCTCTTTCGAAGAAGATGTTGCATTCAAAAGATCTAAGGGGTCTTACACGGAGATAGATAGTGAAGAATAGTAGATACCTCAGGATATGGACATTTCTCCTGATCAGACTCCTGAGATTTAGAGGGAGTCTACTGAATCAAAATAGACTAGTGACCCAGTTGATCCCATAGAACCTACTGATGGTCCGAGAGACATTGCTATAGGTCGAAAGAGACCTCTATGGGCTAGACATATTATGCAAGAGGTAGAGAAGTATGCAGCTCCTAGAGGCACATTCAGAGAAAGCAAAAGACCACAGAAGTTTCCGGGCTATGTAGCATTGATGAGCCACATCATTGAGTCTGAGCCTTCCAGTGTTGAGGAAGCATCAAATCAACAAGTATGGAGAGATGCTATGACAAAAGAATACCAGTCTATTATCAAGAATGATGTTTGGGATATTGTATCTTCCAAATGGCTTTTCAAGATCAAGCATGCAACTGATGAAAGCATTGAGAAGTACAAAGCAAGATTTGTGGCTAGAGGATTCTCTCAGAAAGAGGGAATAGATTATGAGGAGACATTTGCTCCTGTTGCTCGTTATACATCCATCAGGACTATTATTGCTATTGCATCAGGTAAGGGATGGAAGCTACACCAAATGGACGTAAAGACAACATTTCTTAATGGTGTGATTGAAGAGGAAGTGTACATTGAACAGCCAGATGGGTTTGTGATTCATGGAAAAGAATCTCATGTATGCAGATTGAAAAAGGCTTTGTATGGCCTTAAATAGGCACCTCGTGCTTGGTATGAGAGGATTGATCGATACTTGATGAGCTTGGGATTCTCCAAGAATGATGCAAATTCAAATCTTTATTTCAAGGTAGTTGATGGTGAGGCTTTAATTTTGGTTCTTTATGTTGATGACTTATTTCTTACTGGAGTAGCATATCTCATTGTCAAATGCAAGAAGGAGTTAGCTTTTGAATTTGAGATGAAGGATTTAGGTCTTATGCATTACTTTCTAGGATTGGAAGTGTGGCAAAGACCCAATGAGATTATTCTAAGTCAGGGAAAATATACCATAGATATCTTGAAGAGATTTGGGATGATGGATTGCAAATCTATGTCTACATCGATGGAAACAAATTTGAAGAAATTGAGTGATTTTGCAGCTAGTTCAGATCTGGTAGATCCCACCATGTACAGGCAGTTGATTGGATTGTTGATGTATCTAGTCAATACTAGACCAGATATTTGCTATGCAGTGAGTGCCCTCAGTCAGTTCATGTGTGAACCAAGGAAAATTCATCTAGTTGCAGCAAAGCATATCTTGAGACACTTGTGTGGCACAATTGGATATGGCTTGAGATATTCTTCCAGTGTAGATCTAAAGTTAGAAGGCTATTCTGATTCTGATTTGGCCGGGAGTGTAGTTGACAGGAAGAGCACCTCTTGATGTTGCTTTAGCTTGGGGTCTGCTATGATTTCTTGGTGTAGTAGGAAGCAGTCTTCAGTGGCACTAAGCACTGCAAAGGCCGAATATATTGCAGCATGTGTGGCAGCTTGAGAAGCAGTGTGGCTTTGGAAGCTCCTTGCAGGATTGTTTGGACAATCATTGGAGCCGACTGTTATTCATTGTGAGAATCAAAGCTGTGTGAAGCTATCTGTTAACCCAGTGTTCCATGATAGAACAAAACATGTAGAGATCAAATACCATTACATCAGAGATATGGTACTGAGGAAAGCTATTCAACTGAGGTATATTTGCACTGATGATCAGACGGCTGATATTCTCACCAAGCCTCTCTCCAGAGTGAAGTTTGTTCATTTTCGAGACAAGCTTGGAGTTGTGGAGAATGAAGCCCTTGCTGAGAGGGAGGCTCAACATCAGTGATTTTTGTTATCTGCAATAATGCATTTTTCTCTGAGACGGAGAAATTTGAGGTGAAATCCCTTGTCCATTTCTAAGATGGAGATGTGGTTCTTTCCACCCTTTGGGAGTAGCCATGGTGGATGTCATGTTGAGAGACTCCATGACAACATCACGTTGAGAGACTTTGTGATGAATCCCTTGTACTTGTGTTTATCCACACATGGGAGTAGCCATGGTGGACGTCATGTTGAGAGACTCCATGACGACATTATGTTGAGTGACTCCGTGATGGGCACTTGTACACATGTTCTTTCCATACATGGGTGTAGCCATGGTGGACGTCATGTTGAGTTACTCCATGACGATATCACGTTGAGTGACTCCGTGATGAACTCATTTCTACAAATGGGTGTAGCCATTGTGGGTGTCATGTTGTGAGACTCCATGACATTGGATATCTGGAAGGATTCCTCCCTAGCTAAGAGGGAGTGTTCTGTTATAGCTACGGGTTTCATCCTTCACCCGATTTAAATAATGAGAAAATAAATAAAGCCGTGGCTACTTATTTATTTGAGGCCAACATTGATGAAGGGGCGCTTCTATTCAAATATTAATTTATATTTTATATTCTATGAAAGCCGACTTAAAATTAAAAGTCCACCACCCTTGGAAAAGTCGTATCACTTTGAAGGAGGCCGACTCTTCACAAAGAGTCACTTCGATGGGTTTAAATACAAGGCATTGCATTCCTCTTTGGCATCCAATAATTATCAAGAGTAAAGTTCGCATAAATTCTGGAGGAGTTCGATATCTACAGCAGATTGATATTTTGCTTTCAAGGAGTTCGATATTCTTCATTGATTGTGTATTTGCATCAAGTGTGGTGCCATTATCATCACATCAGATCGGCCTTGTGATTGGCCAAAATTGTAAAGCTTATTGCTGCTATTTTATCAATATATAAGTGATATATTGTTGCTGGGTTTTTTTTTTCCTCAAGGAGGAGGGTTTTCCCAGGGTATATGCTGTGTTCTATTGTTTGAATTTTTCTTATTTCTGCTTAATTCAATTCTGGTCCTAAAATTAACAGGGTGTAGGTAGGTTTCTCTGTGTCATCAATTTTTTTTCATCATCTTGAGGCTCCCACAGCTACTAGATTCTATGAGATGAAGAATCTATAAAAACCAGCCAACTATTCATATTAGTTGTTGAACCAATTTTAGGCTTTGGTTATGTCAACAAATCATTCTAGGGTTTCAAATGTTGAATGTTGTAATTGTAAATGAACAAATGTATCTTGTAGATTGTAGAAAGGGTTTGTAAATGCCAACCTTTGTAGTGGTATGTCTCCATGATGATTTGTAGTGATTTAGGGGATTGTATAGTTTCAACTATATAGTTTCTCTCACCTCATTTGCTGGTGTGAATGTAACTAGGGCTTGGTGTGTGCATGACAACACCTAACATATTGCGAATGATTTTTAACAACCATTCCTTTGTTTCATGTGGGTCATTGTAGTTTTCTAATGGATTATTAAGTATGTCCATTGTGTGAAATGTAATCTTTGATACTCTACCTGACTGCATCTCTTTCCTCTTTGCTGTTATGACTCTGTAGCCCCAATGAAACAAACAACGGTTTTATTTGGTTTAGATCAAACATTTTAATTTAAACAATATCTCTTCTTGGATTAGATTAGGTTTTATTTATGTTGTTTGTGGCTCATTATTATAAACTAGGGAATCATTATGAGCAAACCAGAACTATAGGTCATCAAGGAGCTTGAATATACGTGTGTGCACCTTGCCATTGTGTAATAGAGGATAAATGAAACTATCTTAAAGGATTAAAATTGTTGTTACTTTCAAATGCATGTGTAAGGTGTACGATCAACTATATAGTGGTCTTTTGTAGCCAATTACATTTGACCTAGTGACATAAATTGGGGTCAAATGTACAATTGGGTATGGATGTTTTTTGTTTGATTTATTGTTACATTTTAATTGATGTGAAAATCTTGATAAGGAGACCTTTGGGAACATCCTATCGAGTTTAAGTTGAGCCCAAAGCGCAGGAGAGTTTACCCACTCTCTTTGTAGGCCCTCAATCATCATCATCTATTGATGAGCCCTTGTTTTTCCTTCTTGATGGTACTCCATGGCCTTGAAGTTGTAACAACAGCTGTAAGATTTTGGACCTACAGTTCTAGTACCTAACAAGGTGGAGTTGAGAGGGAGTCATTAGTGGAAGGTATAACATATGGGCAACGTTTTTGGCGGAGACAATGAGATTTACCTAAATTTGGGTATTTCACCACTAGTTTGGTATTTGGATAGTAGGAGGTGGCGCTAGTTTGAACTAACTCTAGGCATGGATAGACATAGCGGGTAAACATGGGGCCAAGAAACAAATTCCTAAAATATGTTTGAATCATGATCCACAAATGTTCACTAACAAAGCCCTTTTTGTGCATGATTTGTCACGACCATTCATCATAATGATCAACTTAAGCTGGTTGTCATAGTGGGCTCTTGTTGCTAGTCTAATTTCAAGTTAGGTTTGTTTTTCACGTGTTGAATGGGCAGTTTGCCAATGATCATATGCAAGGAAGAGCAATCAGGTTGTAAGTGAGCAAAAATTGAATAGGGCCGACCTGCTTTTAAAGGGTGAAGGTAAAGGGGCTGAGCTATTTTGTCTAAAATCAGAAGAAAGCAAGCAGTTTTCATATTTAAATACAGTTGGATTCATCATTATTTTCTATTCATGTATTGAGCATCATTCCAAAATAGAGAAATAGACATCATTTAATTGACAAGCTCAATATGAAAGATAGTTTAGGAGTGTGATGAGGTGAGTCTTGTGGAGAAGGTTATGTCAAAGAATTAAATGCAACAGGAACAGTCAAATGAAGTGCCTAATAGTTAGTGGCATTCAATTTTAGTGACAAAGCCTGCATAAAAAGGTGTTTGGATTTTTTTTGTAACAGCAGTGAGGAAGGCAGGTGCTTTAGCTGTGAGAGCAGACCTCTAAGTGATTTGAGTGATTGGAATAGGTGCTTTGGAACAGCATGCAATTGTTTTAATGGCAAAGACGTGGCATTGGTGTTCTTGGGAATGCTTTTGACAGTCACTTAATTGACACAAATGACTTTAGGGAACACTTGCATGGCTTATAATTGACAATGGATACTAAAAGGGGTACCTGGGAGAGAAATGGCAAGTGCACTTTGTTGTGTTTATTGATGAGTTAATTGACAAGTGTATTCAAAAGATGCACCTTAGAATGAATCAACTGGGTTTTAAATGAAAGGAATGATTTTTTGGCACGTATGTATTAGTATTTTATTAAAATATTAGGACACTATTAAATAATATAATAGCATAACTCTTATTACACTTGTTTGTAATAGTCTTTTGTAATTGCCTAATTTAAGGCTTTTGAAAGTAATCTCATTATACCTCTTGTAACTGTTGTCTCTTTTTAGACATCCTTTAATAATATAAGGATGCAATCGATATTTGGTTTTACATGTCTCTTCTCTCATCTCATTCTTTAGTTCATATGACAATTTGATGCAGGAGCATCCCTAGTTGTAAAACAATCCTGTATCAACCAAAAACATCCTTTTCTTGTAGCAGTTTCAGTATTTCATTCCGCATTTCCCCGCATTTTCGTTTCTTAGCTCGCGGAGCAGGATATGGCATCTACACATGGACATCTATCACATATCCAAATTTTACATCATTTGCATTTGTCTAACGAAAGTTATCGCTCTTAGAATTTCACTGTATTTCGTAGTCAGAGCATTTGGGGCCGACTTGGTCCATATTTCTTAGTGCGGACCTATTCCAGATCGCATGGAGCCTAATGGGACATCATACAAGCATTTTTGGGTCTAATGGGATCTATCTTGGAGATTCGCAAGGCATATCATTCTCGAAGGATTATCTTTTCATGTTTTGAGGCCAACATTCACAGTTGTTCATTCATTGGGTTTTGTAAACCCTTGTGGCCAACACGGACCTTTGTTGGAGTTTGAGAAGCATATTTATAATCATTTGTAATTCAGAGGAAGTTAGTTGTCAAGTTGGAGATAAATTGATTTCAGATTTTCACATCAACCCTTTGGGGGAATGTAATAAGGCCTTTGGCCAGTTGTAATGTTGAATGCCCTTGCAGTAGGCCTGTGAGCCTTGGTTATTCGCCTGTGAGGTATATGTTGCATGTAAGATTGGAAATTCAATAAAAAATCATATTTGCAGATCATTTTTCTTGTGTTATTTCCACTATGTTGACTCTAAGCTGCATGATTTGGACTGTTCTTTCTAAAACCTCCATTTGTGACTGCACCAAGTGGTATCAGAGCGAGTTTTCGAGTCCTAAAGGCATTCCTTGAGATGAACAAATTTTTGACTTTGAGGTAGATTGCATGTGTTTTCATCTAGTCGTCGATTGTGAGGCAGTTGAAACCCTTGTAGCCAGATCGCCAAATTGAGGCAGTTGCACCAAATTCGAGGGGAGAGATGCCGTCGAGGACAGTGCCTGCTATGGCAAATGTTGCTGGAAGAATGGATGAAATGTTGGAAATGATGCATGAGATGCAAATCCGATTAGATGCAGTAGAAGAAGATCGAAGGCGGGGCCTAAACCCTAGGCATGAGGATGAAAGTGATGATGAAGCAAATAATGTTGCGAATCAAATTGTAGAAACCCTAGGTGAAGAAGAAGAATCAGATTAGATGAAGATGTTGAAGGATTTCAAAAATTGGAAAAAGACCTAGAGTTGAAATTCAAAATTACGCAGGAAATTTAAATCCTGAAGAATTGATTGATCGGATCAATGAAATGGAGGAATACTTTGAATATGAAGAAATTGAAGATCCAAAAATAGTCAGATTTGCGAAAACAAAATTGAAAGGTTATACTGCATTATGGTGGAAAGAAGTTCAGTTGGATAGAAATAGAAGAGGAAAAGAGAGGATCATAAAATGGGATAGATTGGTGACAAAGTTGAAGAATCAATTCATACCAGCCAACTATGAATTGGAATTGTTGAAAAGATTGTAGAACCTAAGACAAAATGATAGATTTGTGAAAAAGTATACTGAAGAATTCTACAAGATGATCATTAGAATTGGTCATAGTGAAGCAAGCAAAGAAAAGGTTGCAAGATATATCAATGGACTGAGAACAAACATTCAACAAGAATTGAGCCTAGTGAAAATGACATCAGTTGAAGAAGCATATCAGTTCACATTGAAGGTGGAAGAGAAGCTGAACAAGAAGTTTGAACAAAGACAGAGAAGTGCAAGAGGAAGATTCCAGAGGAGCGGATCCCAATCTAGAGAAAGAAGAACTTATATAGAGCAAAACAAAGATGTAAAGCCCTACTGGAGTGAAGAAAAGGATGCTAATTCATACCGTAGAGGAAGAGAAGATAGAAATTTCTACCACAATGATAGAGGAGGTCATAATTCATACCACACTGATGGATACCAGAGAGATGAAGGAAGATTTGAGAGAAGACCATTCAAAGGAACTTGTTTCAAGTGTGGAGGTGAAGGACATAGAGCATTTGAATGCCATCAAGGAAGCACCGGCAAGAAACCTGAGCATATCGGAAGAGCAACTTATGTGGATGAAGAACATGTGGAATCCCCTAATTTAGTTGGGAATAATGAGAAAGGTGAATAATTGGTGATGAGGAGAGCTTTGATGCATGAAGAGGTGCCTAAGGAACCACCGCAAAGAAAAAATTTGTTCAGAACCAGATGTAAGTCTGGAGGAAAGGTATGTAAAGTTATTATTGATAGTGGTAGCACTGATAATCTAGTTTTAGAGGAGATGATAACCAAGTTGAACTTGGAGAGATTGAAACACCAGGATAGCATGGATTTAAGATGTGCATAAGATATTGGTGAATGAGCAATGTTTGGTGAAATTTCATATTGGATCATATAGGGATGAAGTTTTGTGTGATATTATGCCTATGGATGCTTGTCATTTACTGTTAGGAAGGCCATGACAATATGATAAGAGAGCAGTTCATGATGTCCAAAAGAAGGAATACCTATACTGTGACTTCATTTCATATTGGATCATATAGGGATGAAGTTTTGTGTGATATTATGCCTATGGATGCTTATCATTTACTGTTAGGAAGGCCATGACAATATGATAAGAAAGCAATTCATGATGGAAGAAGGAATACTTATATTGTGATTTCAAATGGAAAGAGAATCAAGTTGATACCTTTAGAGGAAGAGAAGATTGAATTTTGTGGCACTACCAAACTATGTTTGGTAAATGGAAGGAATTTTTTTGATGGATTGAGGCGTGAGAATGTGTTTTGCATTAATTCCAAATAAAGGGGGTAAGCTGGAAGTGGAAAATTCTACTGCAAAGAATGAAGAGGTAGCAAAATTGTTAGCAGAATATGGAGATATCATGTCAGAGAATGTACCAGATGGATTGCCACCAGTCTAGAGTATCAGTCATCATATATATCTAATACCAGGAGCAAGTTTGCCAAACAAGGCAGCACATAGAATGACATCGACAGAGAATGCAGTGTTGAACTGGTAGATACATGAGTTGCTGAGGAAAGGATTGATCAGAGAAAGTTTGAGCCCATGTGTGGTACCTATTGTACTTGCACCGAAGAAAGATGGAGAATGGAGAATGTGTACAAATTCAAGAGCAATTAGTAGGATCACTATCAAGTATAGATTTCCATTACCAAGGATGGATGACATTATGGACTGTTTGAGTGGAGCAAAGTATTTTACAAAGATTGACCTAAAGAGTGGCTATCATCAGATCGGAATCATAGAAGGGGATGAATGGAAGACTGCATTGAAGACTAATGAAGGATTGTATGAGTGGTTAGTAATGCCTTTTGGATTGACCTATGCACTGAACACTTTAATGAGATTGATGAATGAAGTATTGAAGAAATTCTTGGGTAAGTTTGTCATTGTATATTTGGATGATATTTTGATTTTCAATAAGACTAGAGAAGAGCATTTGTGGCACATTTGGCAAGTATTGCAAAAGTTGAGAGAGGAGAAATTGCTGATTAATGCCAAGAAGTGTAGTTTCATGAAGATAGAGTTGGTATACTTGGGATTTGTTATTTCTATTGAAGGATTGAAGATGGAACCTGAGAAAGTGAGAGCAATTGTTGATTGGCCTACATCGGTGAACATTGGAGAAGTGAGATCATTCCATGGATTAGCTAGTTTTTATCGGAAGTTTGTCAAAAGTTTTAGTAGCATTTGTACACCCATGACTGAGATAATGAGAGGAGATAAGAAGGATTTTAAGTGGACATTCGAAGCATAGAGAAGTTTTGAATTGTTGAAGCAAAAGTTGACAGAGCAACCAGTGTTAGCATTACCAGATTTTGACAAAGTATTTCAAGTTGATTGTGATGCAAGTGGAAATGCAATTGGAGCGGTGTTGAGTCAAGAAGAGAGACCTATAGCTTATTTCAGTGAGAAGTTGAATGATGCCAGAAGAAGATATTTAGTTTATGATCAAGAATTCTATGCCATAATTCAAGCCTTGAAGAAGTGGAGACATTATTTGTTGCCTAAGGAATTTTTGTTGTATACAAACCATCAAGCGTTGCAGTATTTGAACAGTCAAGCAAAGTTGAATCAGAGACATGAGGTGGGTTGAGTTCTTGTAGAGTTATACATTTGTGTTGAAACATAGGAGTGGCAAGTCAAACAAAGTTGCAAATGCATTGAGTAGAAAAAGGAATTTGCTGACAAAGATGAGAGTGGAAGTATTGGGTTTTGAAGAACTGAAGCATATGTATGAGGATGATGCAGATTTTGCTAAAGCTTGGAGAGCATGTAAGGAACCGGTAGCGACAGATCAGAGCCAACGGTTGGACTATTTCATTCAAGAAGGTATGTTATTAAAAGGAAATCAATTGTGTATTCCGAGGAGTTCAATGAGGGAGAATTTGATCAAGGAGAAACATAGTGGAAGACTAGTAGGACATTTTAGAGTGGATAAGCTAGTAGCTTTGGTAAGTGAAAATTATTTTTGGCCACAGATATATAAGGATGTAAGGAAGTATGTTCAAAGTTGTATAATTTGTCAAGTTGCAAAAGGAAGTAGTCAGAATATTGGATTGTATAAACCTTTGATAGTACCAGAGAAACCTTGGGAAGATATAAGCATGGATTTCATATTGGGATTGCTAAGAACACAGAGAGGTTATGATTTTATCATGGTAGTAGTGGACATATTTTCTAAAATGGCACATTTCATTCTGTGTAAGAAGACTAATGATGTTGTGCATGTTGCTGATTTATTTTTCAAGGAGATTGTGAGATTGCATGGATTACCTAAGAGTATAGTTTTAGACAGAGACACTAAGTTCATAGGATACTTTTGGAGGACATTGTGGAAGAAGATGAAGACAAACCTGAAATTTAGTTCGACATATCACCCACAGACAGATGGACAAACAAAAGTGGTAATTAGAAGTTTGGGTAACCTGTTGAGATGTTTGCTTGGAGATAAGGTAGGAAATTGGGATATGGTTCTACCGCAAGTAGAATTTGCATACAATAATTCAGTAAACTAGAGTATAGGGAAGACACCATTTGAGATTGTTACCGGAATACATCCCAAAGGATTTGCAGAGTTAAGAGACACTAGTATGAAAAACAAGAGAAGTGCGGAAGCAGAAGAGTTTGCAAATTTCATGGAGACATATTTAATGAAGTCCGGAAGCATTTGGAAGACATGAATAGTAAGTATAAGGAGAAGGCAGATGAACACCAGAGACATAAGGAATTTTCTGTTGGAGAAGAAGTGATGATATATTTGAGGAAGGAGAGATTTCCAGTTGGCACATACAATATGCTGAAGATGAGGTATGGACCATGTAAGATTTTAAGGAAGTTTGATTCTGGAAATACATATGAAGTGAAGTTACTAGAGACATTGGGGATATTGCCTATTTTCAATGTTGCAGATATATATGAGTATCATGAAGGACAGTCAAGTGGCAGTAGCAGTGAAGTAGAATTGAAGGAGTTACCACATCAAGAACTGGAGGAGTTTGAGCAAATTTTGGATACTAGAACTAGACGGATCATTAGGAATAAGCAGTACAAAGAATATTTGGTGAAGTGGAAAGGCAAACCAGGGGAGGATTCATCATTGATTTCTCAAGTCGAGGTGGACCGTTTTTGTAATGTCCCCTTCTCATCAGTAATTTGTTCCGACACTCATCAGCCTATTCCGGAAGCCTGTAGGCGTGTGTGAGGTAAAATTAGGGTTTCCAGTTCGGAGGTTCCTTGGAATTTTCTGTGAGTTTACTATTTATAGTAAATTCTATTTTAAGCAGTATGGAGTTTGTCAGCTTTCAGTTCTTCATTTCCAGTTGGAGCATTTATTTGCAGTTCATGTTTGACCTCTTATGGCATTTTTATGTTGAAATAAGGCATTAAGGTTATATTATGCATTTGACCCCCTTGGCCTAGATGAACAACTTTAAGTTGTATTTAAAAAGGGGACTTGGAAGGGTGGCGCCTTCATGAAGAGCTTTATTATTTTTTAATAAGAACTTTATTCCTTGGGAAAAGTGGACGCCACTTTAATAAGTGAGAATTATGAAATAAAGTGAAATTCTTATTATGCATTTTGGACGCCATCTTGAGAAGTTGAATGTTTTTGGGAATTTGAAAGGTCTCCTGTGTCTTTTGATCTGCTTCTCGGGCATTTGAAGAGTTTGTGAGCTCTTATTTAATGAAGGTTTTTGCTCCAGCATTTGATCCATGAAAAATATGCTAAAGTTATGCTGTCGGAATGACAATTGATATATTGCTTCGAGGATGTCTACCTCCTAGCCTTTCTTCCAATTTCGTGTTTGCAATATAACACCTAGTTGGCTACATTGCTGCTTCTCAACATCAGACTAGCAGATTGAGCTTATTTGATTGAAGAATTCTGGAGATTTTGGCAATTTTGGTTTGCTGTTTCATCTACTGCTGAAGGTGATTTTTATTCATGGTTTATTTTCTAGTTTGAAATTAGTTCTGGGTACTTCACCAGTCTATTTGCTGACCTTGGGCGACCCTTCATGCAAATTTTGGGAATTTATTTTCAAGTGTTTGATTTTTAAATAAAAATCGCTCCTCCCAAGAGGACCGTACCTTTCTAAGTGCATTGGGAATTGTGCAAGTTGATAAAAGTTGGAATTTGCTGCTGTTTGGTGCTTGGTTTTTGGGCGCCTACCTCCTGAGAGACATTTGCAAAAGACTTCAATCAATTCGGAGGTGAAATGAGTGAGTTATGAGTATTTTACTGATTTCCAGTTTGCTGATATGAATTTCCAGAACTCAGGATTTTACATCAGATTTATAAGTTTCCTGTTTTAATCATATTTCTGTCATTGGAAAGTAAAGAACATTATTGGAATTCATTCTTATCTTCTTATCTCATTTCTCTATCATTGTAATTCATGTTTTTGCAGTATTTTGAATTGTAAGGTTTTGATTAGTAGTATTAATCTAACCCATTATTATTGCTGCAACTACTTGATTAAATTCTAATTAATTACCCCTGGACGGTTTACCGCCAGTGCGGAGAAAGAAACTGCTATATCATTGTACCCACTTTCAAGTGGCGAATCCCCACAACTCTGTGGATGCCCGCCGCAACGGATGAATTGTTTTAAATGTAATCTTTTCCCCCCACTGTTTGGTGGTAGTGTGGAAATGTTCTTTATGGCTGGTTATCCGCCTATCAGTTTCTAATTTCATAATTCAACACTCCGTCATATGTTAGCACCTCGCCCTCAGTGGGATCTTGAGTGCACATTCTTGACGTTGAGTAGTTTTCATTTCAAGATCAGTTTTCAGTTTGATGCTAACGCTAATCCAGTTAACTATTGCTGGTTATGTTGTGTAATTTCATCAAAAAATTGGTTAGCATATTTCAGTTTTGGTTTTCCTCTTAGCCTTGGAAAGTGAGGCTCACTACTCTTCCAACCCCGGGTGTCTGATGCAAGAGCATATCTGGTTGTAAAGCAATCCTGTATCAACCAAAAACATTCCTTTTCTCGCATTTCATTCAGTAGCAATTTCAATATTTCATTCCGTATTTCATCATATTTTCGTTTCTTAGCTCGCGGAGCAAGATATAGCATCTACACATGGACATCTATCACATATCCAGATTTTACATCATTTGCATTTGTCTATCGAAAGTTATCGCTTTCAAAATTTCACTATATTTTGCAATTAGAGCATTTGGGGCCGACCTGGTCCATATTTCTTAGTGCGTACCTATTCCAGATCGAGCGGAGCCTAATGGGACATCATACAAGCATTTTGTGTCCAATAGGATCTATCTTGGAGATTTGCAAGGCATATCATTTCGTGAAGGATTATCTTTTCATGTTTTGAGGCCAACATTCATAGTTGTTCATTCATTGTGTTTTGTAAACCCTTGTGGCCGACGTGGACCTTTGTTAGAGCTTAAGAAGCATATTTATAATCATTTGTAATTCATAGGAAGCTAGCTGTCAAGTTGGAGATAAATTGATTTCAAATTTTTGCATCAGCCCTTTGAGGGAATGTAATAAGGCCTTTGGCTAGTTGTAATGTTGACTGCCCTTGCGGCAAGCCTATGAGCCCTGTTTATTCGTTCGTGAGGCATATGTTGCATGTAAGACTGCCAATTCAATAAAGAATCATATTTGCAGATCATTTTTCTTGTGTTATTTCCGCTATGTTGACTCTAAGCTGCACGGTTTGGACTGTTCTTTTTGAACCCTCCATCTATGACTGCACCAGAATTGCAATTAGAGCTCTAGTGTTTCATTGTGGAAAAATTAGTTCTAAAAAATGGTTGCAAGATATTATGAAGGGGTGGTGTTTGTGATTGCATCAAAGGCATGGAAAGTTGTTGAAAAAAGCATGGGCATTTTCATGGAATTTGATTTGAAAGTCAGACAATCATTATAGATTGCTTGAAAAATTGGGTAGAAAAATTCTAGTTAGTGGGTGAAATTCTAGCCGATTTTGAGGTCACAAGTTTCCTTCTAGCTGTGGACATCTAAAGAAATGCGGATGGGAAGAAGGGAAAAAAATCATAGTTGCAAATATTTGGAGAATCATGGTTAGGAAAAAGGGTAGAAAATCACAATCAAGGGTCATCACGAGAGTCACAGTCATAGGCATCTTTGGAGTTGTAGCCAAGTCTCACTTGGGGCACAAAAATAGTTGCAAGCATCTGTTTAGAAAATTGTAGGTCAAAAATTCTTTTGAGTAGAATAACTCATGGGTTTGTAGGTAGCTAAAAGCATTAGATTAGAGGTTGTAGGTCATCGTTGGAGTCCTTGCTGAATAACAGCCAAAAGTCTAGTTGCAAGAGGAAAGTAGAAAGGCATGCAAAGGTCAAATAATGTGTTGCAGAGCTCTTTCGAAGATTTTACAGTCACAACTAGGGAAAACAATGTAGAGTTGCATTATTTTGGAAATCTGATGAGTATTAATTTCCTACCAACAAAAAAAACCTAGTCTACTTTCCAATCTGCATTTAATTTTTCCAAAAAATAGAAAAGTGGGTTTTCAAATATTTTAGAAGGTTGAAATTTCATTTGGGGTAAATTTTTTTTTTAGGGAAAATGATTAGCATATTTTAAAAGGTTTCAGGAAAAAAATATTTTTTGGGGGTTGCTTAATGGCTAGTATTCAAAAACTAGTAACACTTGAGTCACAAAAATCAATGGGTAAAAACTATAACATATGGAGTCACAAGCTACTAGTTATTGCTGAGTATCGAGAATGTGTTAGAATACTTTTAGGCACATAGACTAAGCCTATGAATAACCTAGGTGAATATGACAAGTGTCATAAGGAAACCCGCTTAATTCTCAAGTTGTCACTATGAGATGTTCTAATTCTCAAAGTTCAAAACGCTACATTTGCGCATGCACTATGGGATAGTTCTAAAACAATTATCAAGTCTTGAAGAAAGACAAATTTTTGTATTTAAAAAAATTGTTTTCTCTACTAATTTGCATTAGGGTGGGTATTTGAAAGAATGTTTTTTAAAACTCAATGATCTAAGGGATTGGGTCATTGTGGTCAACAAACTAGTGGACAAGAAAGATATGGTTGCTTTGATCATCAAAAACCTGCTGCCCTCCTATGAGATTTTTGTGGAGCCTCTAAACTTATTGTTGGAAAGCCAACTTTGACCTTTGACAAAGTCAGTTCATACTTGTTGTAAAATCAATGATGACAAGAGAAAATTAGTGAAGTTTCTTTTTGGAGTTCAAAAAATGCAATTGCTACAGAGTCTTATGGTACGGATTGGAGTTCTCTTTCTTCCACTTCATAACCATAAAAGGTATAGTGATTCTATTGCAAAAATTTGGGCACGTTAAGAATGATTGTAATAAAAGAATGTCTGATCTATCCTACAAGCAACAGAATGAAGCTAGTGTGCTGTATACTATTGAGAAACACCATGATGAGGAGGTTGCATTGATGGCTTTTTCAAACACTACCAAAAGTAGTTGTTGATTCTCTGATTCATGTGCATCTAGACACCTAATGTGTCAAAGGGACTAGTATGTCAAGTTTACTACTAATGATAGTAATAGGGATTATGTTTCCTTTGGTGATGGGAAGCCATACATAATAAAAGGGATAGGTGATCTCAAAATTGCACTCAATAATGACATCAAACTTTTATTACATAATGTTATGTATGTCCCAAGTTTGAACAAAAAATTACTCTATTAGCCAAATTATAGAAAATCCTAACATTCTAGTTTTAATTTTGTGGGACAAAGTGCATTGTTTCGAATGGAAAACAATATAAAGTAATTGCTCAAGGCATTAGACCAGATGAAAGGTACAAGGCTTATCAAAAGTGTGCCCTAGCAGGTTACGGTTTGTGTTTTGGTAAGAATCAATATGCAGAAGCACACCTAGCAGGTTTTTTGGTCTATCAAACAAGGTTTTTCAAAATCCCAAAGTTACTAGAGTAGTGTCTTACTTGCATGTGGCAGTAGTTCTTCATGGTGTCTTTTACATCCTTGCTTTCATGCATGTACCAACATACTGACAGTTTGAGCAATGGAGTTTGTGTCTTTAGAACATCATGTCCTTTGGTCAACAAAATAAGACAAACAAGAGTAGCATTGATTCAAACTTTGCAGTATGAGCATTTGTTTTTAGCTGAAAAGATTACCTTAGTTGATCTTTTCTTTTCCAATCAACATTTTTTGGCAAAACCTTCATCAGATTGGGTTTTTAGATTGCATGAAAGTCTTCTTGATTCCATTATTTTTTCATTAGGCTGATCAGTTGTCTAGGATTTGAGGGTGTTTGTTAATAATAGGGCTTCAAGATAGTTTTGAAATTATTCAAATAAACCTATAACAACATTATTACATTTTTCTTTGTTGTAAGGTTCTACATATTTGATTGATCATTTTTAAGCCTTGTTAAAACCCTAGGAAGCACTTCACAGTTGATAGGTTGGATCTAAGCATTTGGGGTTGGTAAAATCATCCACCATGTGACCTAGGATTCATGGTACTATATGGCTTTGTTTTTGCAAGGACATCAAATTCAAGTCATCAAGTTGGATTTGTAAAGTTGTCAACAATTTCATGGTGGTAAGGGTTTCAGTGTTCTTTAGTGAATCCAATAGGTTTTACAGTGAAAAGTTGCTTCAATATCATAGTAGAGACTCCTGCCAAATTGCTAGTTTTTGGCAAAGGCTAAATTTAACATTGTTTATTTCTGAAGTTTCTATTTCCCAATGGAGAGATGAGGGCCTAGTTTTAGGTCTCTTTAGTTGTTATTTTAATCTTTCTTTAGATTATTTGTTTGCTTTAAAGTATTTTCTTTCCTACTTTTCAGGAGCTTTTAAGCATTTGTGCTTTAAAACTTGATTTTTGGGATAAACTAAAGATTATCCTAAATACCCCAAATTGGATATCATGTATTTGTATAAATAAGTACTTCAAGTACAAGACATTCTAAATGATAGTTGATGCTATCTCTTGTGTTTGCATCATTGTGTTTATAGTTTTATGAATTGAATTGAATTGAATAAAGATTATAGCATCAAGCTTTGTATTGGCAATATCATCTACCTAGGTTGCAACTTTGTGCGCAAGTTATTCCTTTGAAACCTTGTTTGCACTAAACTCTTGGACTTTGTTTTAGCTAGTAGGAGTGTATGGTTGTTTATTCATAAGATTAGTTGCTTTCATTCTTAATATATGAAAAATCTCTTGCTTGTGGACAAGAGTTTTTACTACTATTGAGCTCATACCCAAGGGCAAAAAGAGAGGTAGATGGTTATTTCATTTTTGTAAAACCCCCTAAAGGATACTATATAATGTTTATAACTGTATATTTTGTCAATAGCTTAGTGTCTAGGGTAGTTTAGATCTTAGGGAGATTCCCCTTATAATTTGAATAGAGGTTTTACGTCACATATTGCTCTAGTTTGAGTTAGCTCAAAAGAGGCAAATTAAAATGCTAAGAAATCAAATTGAGATCTTTACAATTTAAGTTTTGGCATCAGTGGAAAGCTTAGTTTCTTAAAGGATTTGGGCTTCCAAGGATGCTAGTTAACTCTCCTTGGTTTATGGCAATGGTTGAAAGCTTCATTTCTTAAAGGCTCTGTGCTTTGATGGATGGTAGGATTAAAAACATTGATGAAACTGCTAGCAAGGAGGGATGTAGTGTTGGCAGTTGATGCAGCTACTTGGAGTAGTGGGTGAGAAGTGACATGTCCACTAGTAGTTGTGTTTTGACTTTGTTTCTCTTCAATTTTTTTGGAAGGCCTAGAAGCTACGGAGTAGGTCTTCCTTGGTGCCATTTTTTCTTTCTAGTTTTTTCTTTCCTCTTAATTTTTTGAACTCCTAAATTTCTAGATGTAGATCATAGAGCAAATGAGAAAGCTACACTAAAGAGCTAGGGCCGTATCTCTAGCTAAGAACAAATCCAGAGTGGTCATGATGTGGGAAGCCCACCACTTAGTCATGGCCATAGATTCTGATAGTATTCCTTACTCATTTAGTTGATTATCTTCTCCTTGTAGGGTCCATCACAAAGATGTGATCAAAAAATTGGGCATTGGCAGGGATGATATTATTCCTATTCATATGCGGGTTGGTAGTGAAAACCGTAAACAAGTATAGAGAACTCACGACTAAAAAACTTCCAATTCTTGAAAATGCAAGTTCTCAGCAAAATTGAAAAGGCAAGAGGCAACAATGAGAGTGCTTGGATCTATAGCTCCAAAGGAGTCATGAAGATCAGGTTTTCTTCCCAATGACAAAAAATCTCATAAAGCAAGTGCATGAAATCAATGTGGCCACTCCTATCAGCTTCTAAATTTTGATTTTGGATGCAAGACTACCTTCTGATTGATGTAGCATTATTTGGCTTACAAAAGCCTCGGTTTGTCACCTACTAAGTATGCACAATAGTTGTAAAAGTCTTGATTGGCCAAATGTAAGTCACCATTAACCTCCATGGAAATAGGATTGAAACTATCAGGCTTAGATGATTCAGGACAGGTTGACGGGACTTTGTTTTGAGGAGTGGTTGGTGGGATGATAAACTTGATTAAATCTTTGTTATGTGGTTATTTTGTATCCAGAATTTTGAATAGTTAAAGTTAAGAGGATACATAGGTTCTGATTGGGTGGATAAATATATTAAGAAATCTATTTAATGGTATGCTTTCATATGGCCTTACATATTGGCAAATTTCTTGAATTAGCATAAACAACCAAACTTGGTACTGTAAGAGACCAGGTGTCTCTCAACCCCTGACCGAAGCTAAGATGTTGTTTGTTTGATGTTTTGTTTGTAGTTTTTGATTTTTCGGTAATTTTTGCAATAAGAGGGTTTATGCGATTTGGATAATAAATGCTTGAAAATTTATATAAAATGCAAAACATTTATCTCTTAATCAAAACAACTTCTCGGAGGAAGGCGATTGACTTTATTCTAAAGAATAAATGATTACAATGCTAAATCGTTGACATGCATACAAAAAGGCAAGCGATATTTTATTTAAAGAACCTGATTTGCTTGCAGCCGCCTGTGTGAGGGCATTAAATGGTATGGCCAGCTTGAAGAATGATGTCTCCCACCAAACGATGATTGTAGAAGCCTCCAGAGACCCAAGCGCCAACAATGATGAAGAGAAGAAGCAAAAAGGAAAGTCGATTTGCCTCTAATGATAAAGACGACCTTGCAGCTATATGGTACGGCCCATCAACAGCAATTAATGCAGCCATACAACCTTGGAATGTATGCCAGATGATGGATAATGAATGGCCACTGAAAAAGATTTCCTTCTGGAAGAAAATTGATCCAAACCCCAATTAAAATCTTCACTAATAAGCTCTGTTGTGACTTCTGAATAAAGCCACTCTGATAGACAAGCTTCAACTGGTATTTCACAGCCTCAGTATGTCTGATTCTGAAGAGTTGACGTTCTTCAAAACCTGTTTGCAAAAACCCTTGTTTCTCCAACTCCAATGCTCTTAGAGAGAAAAAGACAAAATTAGAATAATCATATCATAATGAGTTCTATTCTGCCTTGAGAAAATATATAATCTCTCTTAGAAGTTCGACTCCCTCAAAAAAGCAACTTAAATGCATTTAATAATATAAAATTCGCCTCTTTTGAACTTAGGCAATTTTATTAATAAATGGCGTCCTTTTTAAATGAGTAATAAATACTCATTTAATATTAATTTTACTCCACTATTATAAAGTATTAAATACTTTATAATTCGCCATAATTAATATTTTAATATTTCACTTAAAGTGACTTTATAATATAAAGTCATAATAATAATAATTTAATTATTATTAAATGCTCCCTTATTCACCGTTTGCTCATCAAACTGTCAAACTGGGTCGAAACTAAGATGACCAACTGAACCAGGTGCCTTGCCAGAAATAGTAACCCCTGTTTGCCTGACTTACTATAAATAGTAAGTGTTTGAATATCACTTTGTAAGTCTCTGCAAAGGCCCAAACCTGAATCAACTGATGGAGTGATGTCTCGAAACTTTGGATAACTGCCAAGGACAACCCCCTAAACAAAACTGTCAGCCTACGAGGGTCAAATTGATAGGCTCACTCCTCAACAAACGTCAGCTAAAACGGGGATATTACAGGTACTCTCATCCTATGTCATAGTATTTGTTGAATTTCAAGCAAGAAGTTTAAATTTTTTCTAATTTCAAATATTTATATAAAATTTGTTAAAATTCGACATAATATTTGTACGGGAAAATGCATGTGTTTTTTCATTAAAATGGATTTATGAAAAGTGTTATTTAGGGTTTTTTTGTGCGTCTTCCATTTTTGCTGCCAAGTTTTACCATTTGTTGCAACTTATTTCTTCTACCCTCTGCACTATCAAAGATTTTCTGCAACTATTAGAGATCTGCTGTGTTTATTAGAGGTCACCTTCTTGTGCCAGGCATTTCAAGGATTCGCGCCGCATCCAAGTAGGTACTGCAAACATTTTTCTGCATTTTTTTTTGTTTTTTGTTTTATCTATAGTTAAATTTTAATTTGTTTTTATTTTCTTATTTGTTTTTCTGTTCTACTTCTTTATTATATTAATATATAGTATACTTATATGTTATATCATATATGCTTATTAATATAAATTTTAAAATGTTAGATTATATTATTAAGTTAAATTAAATTAATGATAAAATAATAAATAGTTATATTAAATTACTGGTTTAACCATAATTAAATATAATAGTTTATTATTTTATCATTGGTTATATTGAATTATTGGTTTAACCGTAATTTAATATAAAAGTTTATTATTTTATCATTGGTTACATTAAATTAAATTAAATTAAATTGTTATAAACTTATATATGTTTCATAATAATTAATATATGTTTACAAAATTATGGGTTTAAATGAAAAATATTATTTTATTTACATTATTAAAAAATTGAACATTTACTATAATTAAATCAATATTGTTTTATTTTATTTTTATTGTAACGACCTATCCCTTGCATAAATTATTTTTTTTTAAAATTTTACTCCAAACATATAAAGGTAACAAGTAACAAAGGCATTACAATAAAATTTTTCCTTTCTTCATTGATAAATGCATACAAGTTTACAATATATTTCCACATGAATTCCATTTTCATTGCAAATATAAATCAGAGTACAAAAGTAAAACAATTACATACATAGCTCGAGAGCTTTTGAACAAATAGTAGAAAGATGGTCTAGGTTCCTTTCCTTTCAAATCTTGGTGCATCAGCCGCTTGCTGTGGAGGAGAAATATCACTCAGGGGCTTTTCTGCCAACCACAGACTTATAATGTGGTCCCCTGCACACCTATCGTTCTATAGATGGCCCTCCCTTTGAAAGAAGAGATTGGTAGGGTATCCGTTAACGATTACCAACTGAGCATAGTGTTGTGTCCTACACAACTAGAACCTTGCTATTTCACAATCTCGAACTAGTATAAGGATCACAATGAACTGACAGTGTAGTCTCAATTAACTCACATCTAAGTTGAAGTTGTACATTTCACTACTTTGGCCAAAGTATTCTCATTCAGTATTTCGAATGAAGGTCATCTATCATAAACACTACTCAGGGCCGATTTGACTTAAGGCTATCTTACACTACGCATAGGCTATGTCCTTCAATGGGTATTCAGTCACCCCAGACTACCTACAACAATCTATCTACTTAGAAATGAAAGAGTCTACAAGTGTTTTATACAATTCCTCCTAATCAGGAAATCTTTATCCTAGGAGTACTTAGCTTACCTTAGTTAACCTAATAACTTTAACTGATAAGACCTTACTTGACTTTGCCTTCATTTCAATCCTAGTAAATATTAACTATTACCATTGTATTCTCCTTATATGGAGACCATACAAAATATGCAATTTCACACTAATATGCATTTTAAACCTCCTCATAATTTCCTTCACATAAATTCACTCCTTATGCACAATTAAATAAACTTTTCCCATAACAGTTCATTTTCCCTATAAACTAATTACATTCAAGAAATGACCTTCAATTTTTACACATACAACAAACATAAAGAAACAGATATATTTCAATCAGAATCAAAATTGAAGATAAAGAATGTTTCATGCTTGGTTATGAGCTTTCCTTCATATGACGCAATCCCAATCTTCCTCTTATCTTAACACAAACCCTCAATGTTGACAGAATTCTTACTCAAAAATACTCTCAAATGATGAATATACAACTATATTGGGATAAACTCAGAATGTGATGATAATATACTGGTATTTCCTCTGTTTTTATCACTCAGAATAAAATATGATTTTAGAACAAAGAAATTGTGGAGCAAACTCAGAAAATGATAGAAATTCGAATTTTGCAAGTGTAATATGAAGAATGTATTGGCGGCTATATCTAGAGCCAAAAACCCATCGACTTCCACTTCTCCAGGCATGTAAGTTGCCAAGACTGTATTTTTGAATATTTCAAATGATAAGTGGTGGATTTCTATTCCCATACTTAGCACCTCAAGAGATGATTCGACCTCAGAATTTGCTAGCAGACCAAAGAAAATTTCAACTTGCATATGTTAAAAATGTAGGGACGACACCTACATGCGTCTCCCCAATTTTGGCGCAGTTTTATGAAATATGGTGGGTTTCTTTCTTGCAGAAAAAGTCATGGTTCCTCTTTCAAACACCTCACTCATTTACAAGCTGAGTCAACACATTTCATAGCTGTGTTTGAATCTTTCAAACTTCCAGGTGATGTGCACTTCCCAGGCACATGTATTTCCAGCACCATTCATTTTTCACGTATTTAGCTTTTCAATAATTTGCAAGTAAATATTTTGATTTTCAATAGTTTAAAACATTAACATTTCAAATGATAGGGAAATATTTCAATTCCCCTTGTTTTAATGATTAAATTTATCAAAATGAGAATAGCCTGATTCATAAATAATCAGCTGAGAGATATTCATCAATTTTCCATAGTTTAGACTTTAATATTCACTCCAAATGAGATATAATCTATTATCCACTTTAAGAGATTTATACTATTAAACTTAGAAAATAAGTTAATTTCCAAAGTGGAGATTAATTTTAGAAAATAATTTGATTTCCATAAATTGAGAAATTAAATAAAATATAATTTCATTATGTATTTTATTATATAAATATTCTTATAGTCTTAAATATATTAAACATATATATATATATATATATTTTAATATAACTATAATAATATTATATATAATCCTTAATATATAATTATATATATATATATATATATATATATTTAACCAATATATAGATATATCGTGAGCCAGTCAGTATATACCCGATATAAATATATATATATATATATATGTAAAGTTATCAAGCAATAATAATATAATATTATTAATAGCCATAGATAATAGGTAGAGTGTATATATATATATGCATGTACATACAAGTAGATACCTCAGTGTACACATGTGTATGTTTACCACATCGACACATACGTATGAGCATATCCATTTGCCGACTATATACATGTGTATACATATCCACTCAACCTATTCACTTATATCCATTCACGTTATCCTCACAATGATCGTAATACAGTAAGTTAGATATACAAATAAACATCACTCAGAAAGCACAAAGAAGTAAACAAGACTCCTAAAGCCTATGGATGACTTATCAAGACCAACATAACTGACTTGGTTCTTCCCAACCTATAATGACGTGTGTGTATGCTCAAATGGTTCTCATTACTATTTACCCGACCAAGCTCCTCTCTCGAGTGATATTTCTCCTCTGCTTGGAGGAATGGTTCGCACACCTGCATTCAATGACACACTAACGAGAGTCATATGTTCACAACAAAGCAGTATACATGAAACATCTTAAAAGATAGAATAAACATTACTCTATAACTTTGCATGCATATCCATCAAGAATAACATCAATAGAACTATCATTTAAATGAGACAATCATTAAATGGCGACGCATTCATATTGGTAACAATAAACAACATGTTTTATTCATCACATTGATTCAGTCATTACAATCAATCGCCCTATGCAATAGTAGCTATACAATCGGGGTGTAACATACTCCCCCCCTTATGATTCATCGTCCTCGATGAACTAAGGTATATTATTCAAAACATAAAATTCTAACTCTACATTTTATTTATCATTCTTGAAAGCTTCAAGAATGTTTGGCCGGTGTAATTTGGACATCAACTTGTCTATCATCCATGATAGCGTGTTTCCTCTGCTGAAACATGGCCTTTTGAATAGGCAGTGAGTTGCCATGTATTTGGGTACCAGAAGTTTTGTTAGGGCATTCATTTGCATAATGATTACCTTTACATATAAAGCATCCTGCTCTTGGCCCTCTTTTCTTCATGGTTTCCCTAGTCTTATTAACACCTTCACTAGCTCTGCTAGTGTCATCATACATGGAGTGGTCTCTTTTCCAATCTCTCCTAAATTCCTTTTCATTGAAGTGAGATCTTTTCCCCTTTTTCTTTGCTGCATCTTGCGCAAATTCTTCCTACTTGGGGGCAATCTTGTCGGGGGCTTCAGTATCCTTTTTTTGTTCTTCTCCTTCACACTGGTTGGAGTTTGCTTTAAGCTTCTATTCCTGCTTAGTGGCTTTTTCATATACAAGGTCCATTGTGGTCGGACCATGCATATCGACTTCACCTCCAATATTTTTGTTGAGTCCCAAGATGAACTTCCTAATTTGGAATCGTTCATCTTTGTGGTAGATAGGAACATATCGAAGAAGTCGGGTGAACTTCTCCTAGTATTCATTGATCGACATGGTCCCTTGCCTCAATTCTTGAAAGTCAGAGAGTTTTTGGTGATAATAGAGCTGTGGCAACCAACGTTTGCGGAAGATTTCAATGAACTCTCCCCAAGTCAACTTCCAGGAACTTATGTCCAGTTCAAGCTTTTTGTTTATCCACCAATTAGAGGCTTCACCTGCTACTTGGTATGCTCCCCATGCTGCCTTTGTCATGTCACCAATTTGGAGCAATAAGAGGAATATATTAAATTAATTACTTATAAGGTTATTAAAAAATAAAATATTAAAAAGTAACCTTATATTGAATTAATTTAATATTAAAAGTGACTAAAAATAAAATAATATCAAAAAGTCACTTAAAAGAATAAAATAATAATTTATTCTAGAAGCTTCTTGAAATCTCTTGTCAATTCTTTATAAGGAGCTTTTGGAAGGCATTTGAGATCATCCTGGAGTCAATTACATTTTCTGAGTATTGGAGAGCTTGAATGCTTGGTTGGAGAAGTCAAATTCTCTTATGTTGCCGGTTTCAGTTGTGCAACACCAACTCTAGCTAGTTGGGAGTGGAAGTTATCTCAGACTTTCACATTGACGCAAAATTTAGTGGCTTCATAGCCAAATTTTGAGAATTAAAGGAGAATCGATTTTATTCATGATTGCAGATTGGTGAAGCATTTTTCAGTCAGTTTGTGAGGTCAAACTAGTCAAGGAAGAAATCGATTTTGTGAAGGCCATTTTCTGATTATATAATGCTAGTTTATCAGTCCCAAATATCCATTGCCAAGGGACGATTTTGTTGATACTTGAAGATATTAATTTCTGCTATCATCAAGCAAGCTGGGTGCACCAAATACCAGGGGCGATTTCATGTTTAAGAGCTAAGGAAAAATCAGATAAAATTCATACAAGTTCATGGCCCTTCAAGGAGTGTGGGCGCTGCATTTAGGAGCTGTTTGGCGTCACTTTCTAGGAGATTCAAATGTTCTTCATAAGGCTGAAATATATTCCAGGTTCCATCGATTTAGATATTGCATTTCAAGTTTAGAGTTTGCATTGATATTATCAGCTTAAGGCTGCCTTCTAGTTGTAATCATTTCATATACTTCAGATTTGCAATTAGTATTTGTATGCCAAGAGTCTTGGCTGAAGCATATTGTGTTGCCATTCTATTTGTAAAACATTCATAGACATTGCAATACATATTGGAGATATAAGGGATTCATGGCAATTGTTTGTTTTAATGTCAAGGCTGATTGCACAACAATTGTTTGATAAAATGTCTCTCATACTTCATTGCATAGTTTACTTCATAGGTTGTAGGCCAAGTGTTTGTAGAAATGCCTCTTGGCTGTAGGAGTGCATTTCATATCAGAAGTTCATGTATTTGCATTTGAAAAGGAACAAAAAGAAGTTGCATATCATTCTAGTCTTTCATTTAGTTACTTTACAATCATTTTTATGCTTCATACTATCATTGGCATCAAAAACAAATCCAATCAAGCAAACTGAAACAAAACATCAGCAAGTTGGAAGTTGCAAGCAAAGTGTTTGTCAAAATTCCAAAGGCAGAAAATTAGTGTTTTTGGATCAGATTTGGCAAGGCACTTTACAGTGGTATCAAAGCTAAAGTTCCTGCCATCCTGTGCGGGTTATGAGTGAAGAGGTTCCAAACATACCAGACATACATCCTTTGGACAGCTTCTATAACAGATCGAAGAAGGGGTTAAGTCCATTTGAACTCATGGAAGAAAGCAGTACTCAGCACATGCTTAGTGACCTTGCAAGAGGACAACAAGAAAAATGAACAAGGAAAGATGAATAAACAACATGCAAATTTCCTAAACTCACCACATACTTGTTAAAGAAATCTTAAGATATGTCAATGGCCGCTCCAAGATACTTGGTTGATGCTTGATTGAATGATGCAAAGTGCTCAAATGCTAATTGAATGCTTAGTGAATGAAGAGATTGCTTGAATGAATTAGGAGATGTAAAATGAGGAGAAAAACACTTATTTATACACACTTGGGCCTTAGTAACCTGATGATACCTCATCACAGGCTAACATAAGGTAATTTTGAATAAAAACCTAAAAGAAAATCTGGAATATTTTGAATTTTGAGCCAAGAGGGACTCATTCGCCACCCATGGCGAATGGGTCCCACCTTGGACTTGAAAGTGGGTGTAAGGAATTAAGTCACATTTAATGTTGTTTGTTGGGTTTACATTCAAAAACACACTTAATTAAGCCTTATGAGTGCATAAAGGGGTCAAATAAAGCATAAGAAAGGTGTAAATAGTGAAATTAAGCATAGAAAAGCGTGAATAATGGAAGAACTGGCTAGAGGAAGGGCAGAAGCAGCTAAAGCAAGAGAAGAATTATCACAAATTCTTAGGCAGCTTGTGAACAATAGAAGCAATGGAAATAATGGGAACAACAATGGGACCAGTGGACATAACGGAAGGCAAGACAACAATGACACAGCTCAAAGCAATGTTAGAGCAGCAAGTAGAGCAACTCCGAGGCCTCTTATGCCTCAATTCTTGAGGGGACAAGTTGCTGTAAATCAGGAGCAGCAAGAACCAAAAGAAAATTATGATGATTATTTGAGAGAATATAACTCTTTGGGAGATGAATTCCATGCTGCCATGACACTAGTAGACTTTTGCAATCTCAAGGCGAGAAATAGACCTAGAAACAATGGTCAGGGTACACAAAATCAGAATTTGCAGCGAAAAGTAGGGAAGCTTACTATACCTACTTTTGATGGTTCTAACAATGCACAGCTAGAGCATGGGTTCAAAAGTTGGATACCTACTTCCAACTTAATCCTATGATGGAGATAGAAGCTATCAAGTATGCCACCTTGCATTTGGATGGAGAGGCACATGAGTGGTGGTATCATGGGCTTGTCACTTTGGGACATGCCAACATCACATCTTACTTGGAGTTCACACAAAGACTCATTGACAGATTTGATTAGAAGGATCCAGAACTTCACTTCAGAGAATTAGCATAGCTTCAGCAGATTGGGTCTGTAGACTCCTACATCTCAGCATTCCAGCATTTGGCTGTTATGGTGACTGATGTTTCAGAACAATGTTTGGTGATGCTCTTCATTGAAGGTTTGTCTGAACCCTTTTGCGGTTGGATTAAGGCCTTCAAATCAGATTCTCTTTAGGATGCGATCACTAGAGCTAGAGACATGGAGTCTAGCCACCAAAAGAGCAAATCGTCAAGCAACCAAAAGAACAAAACTTCTTCTAGCACACCTCCTTCAGAAGATATAGAGGAGAAGTCCACTTTTAAGAAGGACAATAAGAAGAACAAGATGGATGAGGATTTTCGTAGGGAGTGTAGGGAGAAAGGAATTTGCTACCATTGCAAGGAGAAGTGGGTGAATGGACATTGTTGCTTGGGAAAGGGGAAAACTCATTTCGTTGAGGTAGTATCCGAAAGTGAGAATGAACTTGGAGATGAGGACAACAGCAGTTCAGATGAGGAGCTTGAACATAAGGGATCTATTCGTACCTTATCCGGTTCACCTATTGTCAACTCTTTCAGAGTTAGAGGAACTCTACATGGCCCAACACATCACAGTTTTGGTTGACAGCGGAGCTACACATAACTTCATTGATTCAACTATGGTAGCCAAGCAGAGATTAGCAACACAGGACTTTGAGGGGTTCAAGGTCATGGTAGCAGGTGGATACACTTTAAAATGCAAAAGGAAAATTCCTCAGTTGAGCATCTCCCTCGGTAATTATACGGTCACTGATGACTTCTTTATGGTAGATTTGGGTGGTGACCATGCCATTCTAGGTATCTAGTGGCTCTATTCATTGGGGGAATACTCAAGTTTTGGACAATGAATGGTAAGAGAGTGGTGCTCAGGGGTAAAGCTGATAAAACATCCAAGGATGTATCGATAAAAGACATGGAGAGCACTTCCATTCATGAGGATGTAGTGGATGATATGGATAGAGTAGATGGCATTGATGATGATGATGATGATATTGCTGCTGACAGTTTGGTAGAGGATGTGAGAAGCTTTCATCTCAATTGCATTGTTAGGAGTGTCCACCAGTTTGTTTTTGATCCACATGTGGGGGATGTGACCATAGCATTACTTACTCAGCATGGTGGGTTGAAGGAAGGGAGTTTGGGTTCATTAGCATTTGACATGCCAATTACTTCAGTGGATGATTACAAGCAAAAAATGAAGACTTGGTCCGACTGGATTCTAGAGGCTGACTTGATGGATTGTTGGCTTCACAGATTGGTGAGTTGGAACTTTAACAGGGACTTCAGCTTTGTTCACGAGTGGTTGAGAGTCCTTCTTTGGGTTGTATGGGATCCAGGCGAATGGTGGATAGACTTGCTCCAGATTGTATGGCAGTGGTCTTGGGATGGCAATCATAGATTGCTTGAGGACAAGCAATCTTTGGGAAGGGAGGACTGTCATGTCTCCAATTTGGAGCAATAAGGGGAATATATTAAATTAATTACTTATAAGGTTATTAAAAAATAAAATATTAAAAAGTAACCTTATATTTAATTAATTTAATATTAAAAGTGACTAAAAATAAAATAATATTAAAAAGTCACTTAAAAGAATAAAATAATAATTTATTCTAGAAGCTTCTTGAAATCTCTTGTCAATTCTTTATAAGGAGCTTTTTGAAGGCATTTGAGATCATCTTGGAGTCAATTACATTTTCTGAGTATTGGAGAGCTTGAATGCTTGGTTGGAGAAGTCAAATTCTCTTATGTTGCTGGTTTCAGTTGTGCAACACCAACCCTAGCTAGTTGGGAGTGGAAGTTATCTCAAACTTTCACATTGACGCAAAATTTAGTGGCTTCATAGCCAAATTTTGAGAATTAAAGGAGAATTGATTTTATTCATGATTGCAGATTGGTGAAGCATTTTTTAGTCAGTTTGTGAGGTCAAACTAGTCAAGGAAGAAATCGATTTTGTGAAGGCCATTTTCTGATTATATAATGCGAGTTTATCAGTCCCAAATATCCATTGCCAAGGGACGATTTTGTTGATACTTGAAGATATTAATTTCTGCTATCATCAAGCAAGCTGGGTGCACCAAATACCAGGGGCGATTTCATGTTTAAGAGATAAGGAAAAATCAGATAAAATTCATACAAGTTCGTGGCCCTTCAAGGAGTATGGGCGCTGCATTTAGGAGCTGTTTGGTGTCACTTTCTAGGAGATTCAAATGTTCTTCATAAGGCTGAAATATATTCCAGGTTCCATCGATTTAGATATTGCATTTCAAGTTTAGAGTTTGCATTGATATTATCAGCTTAAGGCTGCCTTCTAGTTGTAATCATTTCATATACTTCAGATTTGCAATTAGTATTTGTATGCCAAGAGTCTTGGCTGAAGCATATTGTGTTGCCATTCTATTTGTAAAACATTCATATACATTGCAATACATATTGGAGATATAAGGGATTCATGGCAATTGTTTGTTTTAATGTCAAGGCTGATTGCACAACAATTGTTTGATAAAATGTCTCTCCTACTTCATTGCATAGTTTACTTCATAGGTTGTATGCGAAGTGTTTGTAGAAATGCCTCTTGGCTGTAGGTGTGCATTTCATATCAGAAGTTCATGTATTTGCATTTGAAAAGGAACAAAAAGAAGTTGCATATCATTCTAGTGTTTCATTTAGTTACTTTACAATCATTTTTATGCTTCATATTATCATTGGCATAAAAAACAAATCCAATCAAGCAAACTGAAACAAAACATCAACAAGTTGGAAGTTGCAAGCAAAGTGTTTGTCAAAATTCCAAAGGCAGAAAATTAGTGTTTTTGGATCAGATTTGGCAAGGCACTTTACAGCCTTAGTTACCTCATCGTAGTTCCTTATTTCAAAATATTTTTCCATCTGGACTAGCCAGACTTCGGCTTCATCGCCTCCTGCACTGCCATCAAACTTTGGCGGGATTATCTTCTTCATATCACGAGATCGCTCAGTGTACACTATCTTCCTATTTCTTTCAGCAGAGATGGTTAGTGACCTTTCCTTTTCATGATTGTGATTATCACCACGTCCATGAGACGAACTTTCGCCTTCCATGTTGTTGATGGTTATTTCCTTCTCCAATTTGTCTTGCTCTCTTTCATTCTCCAGACTAGTTAACCTTGCCAAAATCAAGTCGAGCGTTGCTTCTACACTGGTGGTTCTTTGTTCATCTTCATGATTTGTATTGGAAATATTTCTCGTTCTCTCATACACTTTCACCATGATTTAAAAGATTGATTTAAACCTGAATGTTTAATACCAGTTAGCCTAATTACGGTATGAATTTTCTTATGAAAGACATATAAGTAAACATTCACATACAAACGACTATTCTTTACTAGATTTAGGCATACGCTTCTTTGTTAATCTCACTATACTAACTCTTTTCTGGTAAAATCCTATCCTTAGGTTCATGTCAAGAGTTTTCCATCCCTTGTGGATACCTCTTCTGTTGACTTCCTACTTTGATCTAATTAATGCTAACGTTGCATACTCATAGATTAGTAGTGTTTTCTCACAATCCAAGAATTCTTGACTCTTCAATTGTAAGTTGCTATAGTTAAGGGGTTTTCTCATTCCTTCTTTTTCCTTAGAGTCATATAACTATATTGTAGGATCAGGTATATACTGGTTTATTCTTCCTAACCTTCCTACATAACCTGTTGCATAATCTTCCGCATTCCTAGGTATTATCATGAGTTGTTGGTTTAGGCGTTCCTACTCCAGGGATAACTCTTAACTTGTCCCAACTTTAACAAGTTACTAGGAATCACATCTTCCTTTTCACTTATCTAAGTTCTTTTCTCGTGCCATTGTGGCACTAGAACTTTTCAACCATTATCTTCTAATTAGGTTTATGTATTGTTGTGCAATGAGCTCATAGGTTTCAGTGCAAAACCTGGTAGCTTTGATACCACATGTAACGACCTATCCCTTGTGTAAATTATTATTTTTTTAAATTTTACTCCAATCATATAAAGGTAACAAGTAACAAAGGCATTACAATAAATTTTTTCCTTTCTTCATTGATAAATGCATAGAAGTTTACAATATATTTCCACATGAATTCCATTTTCATTGCAAATATAAATCAGAGTACAAAAGTAAAACAATTACATACATAGCTCGAGAGCTTTTGAACAAATAGTAGTACTACGGTCTAGGTTCCTTTCCTTTCAAATCTTGGTGCATCGGTCGCTTGCTGTGGAGGAGAAACATCACTTGGGCGCTTTTCCGCCAACCACGGACTTATAATGCGGTCCCCTGCACACCTATCATGCGATAGATGGCCCTCCCTTCGAAATAAGAGATTGGTAGGGTATCCAGTAATACGGTCCAGGTTCCTTTCCTTTCAAATCTTGGTGCATCGGTCGCTTGCTGTGGAGGAGAAACATCCTTCGGGCGCTTTTCCGCCAACCACGGACTTATAATGCGGTCCCCTGCACACCTATCATGCGATAGATGGCCCTCCCTTCGAAAGAAGAGATTGGTAGGGTAACCATTACCAATTGAACATAGTGCTGTGTCCTACACAACTAGAACCTTGCTATTTCACAATCTCGAACTAGTATAAGGATTACAATGAAGTAATGAACTGACAGTGTAGTCTTAACTAACTCACATCTAAGTGGAAGTTGTACATTTCACTACTTTGGCCAAAGTATTCTCATTCAATACTTCGAATGAAGGTCATCTATCATAAACACTACTCAGGGCCAATTTGACTTAAGGCTATTTTACACAACGCATAGGCTATGTCCTTCAATGGGTATTCAGTCACCCCGGACTACCTACAACAATCTATCTACTTTGAAATGAAACAGTTTACAAGTGTTTTATACAATTCCTCCTAATCAGGAAATCTTTATCCTAGGAGTACTTAGCTTACCTTAGTTAACCTAATAACTTAAGCTGATAAGACCTTTCTTGACTTTGCCTTCATTTCGATCCTAGTAAATATTAACTATTACCATCGTATTCTCCTTATATGGCAACCATACAAAATATGCAATTTCCTCATAAATTCCTTCACATAAATTCACTCCTTATGCACAATTAAATAAAATTTTCCCATAACAGTTCATTTTCCCTATAAACTAATTGCATTCAAGAAATGGCCTTCAATTTTTGCACATACAAAAAACATAAAGAAACAGATATATTTCAATCAGAATCAAAATTGAAGATAAAGAATGTTTCATGCTTGGTTATGAGCTTTCCTTCAGATGACGCAATCCCAATCTTCCGTTTAACACAAACCCTCAATGTTGACAAAATTCTCACTTAGAAATAGACTCTCAAATGATGAATATACAACTATATTGGGATAAACTCGGAATGTGATGATAATATACTGGTATTTCCTCTGTTTTTATCACTCAGAATAAAATATGATTTCAGAATAAAGAAATTGTGGAGCAAACTCAGAAAATGATAGAAATTCAGATTTTGCAAGTGCAATATGAAGAATGTACTGGCGGCTATATATAGAGCCAGAAACCCATCGACTTCCACTTCTCCAAGCATGTAAGTTTCTAGGACTGTATTTTTGAATATTACAAATGATAAGTGGTGGATTTCTATTCCCATACTTAGCACCTCAAGAGATGATTCGACCTCAGAATTTGCTAGCAGACCAAAGAAAATTTCAACTTGCATATGTTAAAAATGCAGGGTCAACACCTACAGGCGTCTCCCCAATTTTGGCACAATTTTATGAAATATGGCGGGTTTCTTTCTTGCAGAAAAAGTCATGGTTCCTCTTTCAAACACCTCACTCATTTACAGGCTGAGTCGACCCATTTCATAGCTGTGTTTGAATCTTTCAAACTTCCAAGTGTTGCGCACTTCCTAAGCGCGTGTATTTCCAGCGCCATTCATTTTTCACGTATTTAGCTTTTCAATAATTTGCAAGCAAATATTTTGATTTTTAATAGTTTAAAACATTAACATTTCAAACGATAGGGAAATATTTCGATTTCCCCTATTTTAATGGTTAAATTTATCAAAATGAGAATAGCCCAATTCATAAATAATCGGCTGAGAGATATTCATCGATTTTCCATAGTTTAGACTTTAATATTCACTCCAAGTGAGATATAATCTATTATCCACTTTAAGAGATTTATAATATTAAACTTAGGAAATAAGTTAATTTCCAAAGTGGAGACTAATTTTAGAAAATAATTTGATTTCCATAAATTGAGAAATAAAATAAAATATAATTTGATTATATATTTTATTATATAAATATTATTATAGTCTTAAATATATTAAAGATATATATATATATATATTTAAATACCCGAGTATTATTAATATATATATATATATTTTAATATAACTATAATAATATTATATATATATATATTTAACCAATATATAGATATATCATGAGCCAGTCAGTATATACCCGATATAAAAATATATATATGTAAAGTCATCAGGGAATAATAATATAATATTATTAATATCCACAGATAATAGGTAGAGTGTATATATATATATGCATGTACATACCTGTATATACCTCAGTGTACACATATGTGTATGTTTACCACATCGACACATACATATGAGCATATCCGTCTGCCGATCATATGTCTGTATCGATATGTTTATACATATGGATATGTGTACATACGATATACATGTGTATACACATCTACTCAACCTATTCACTTATATCCATTCACGTTATCCTCATAATGATCGTAATACAGTAAGTCAGATATACAAATAAACATCACTCACAAAGCACAAAGAAGTAAACAAGACTCCTAAAGTCTATGGATGACTTATCAAGACCAATATAACTAACTTGGTTCTTACCAACCTATAATGACGTGTGTGTATGCTCAAATGGTTCTCATTACTATTTACCCGACGAAGCTCCTCTCCCGAGTGATATTGGTCCTCTGCTTGGAGGAATGGTTCGCACACCTGCATTCAATGACGCACTAATGGGAGTCATATGTTCACAACAAAGCAGTATACATGAAACATCTTAAAAGTTAGAATAAACATTACTCTATAACTTTGCATGCACATCCATCAAGAATAACGTCAATAGAACTAACATTTGTTGTACCCCAAAATTAAAATTTTTGCTACACTTAGGCATTTTGAAGAAATGAGTAAAAGTCTTGTTAAATTTGTCAAAAAGGTCAAAATTTGGGTTTGCATGTCTCGCATGAGGGATAAAAACTTGAAATTTTCAAAATTTGACGATTTGGGTCTGCTCAGAGCGACCTAATCTACAAAACCCAAATCTTAGTTTTTCATCTCTACATTTTAGGAAAATTGCTATTTTTATAAATTTTCTAAAAATAGTAACTTTTTCTGGGTTTTTTTCAAAACGGATATTGGCAAAATTTTCTAAAAATAGAAAGTTTGTCCGCTAGGGTCCAAACTAATTTTGATTGGCTCAAAACACTTCTATATCAGGCTAGTGCAGTCAGAATCTTAAAATAATCAGTTTTTCCCTAGTGGGTCTATTCTACTTTTTCAAAAGCATTTCAGGAGCTCCGAAGTCATCAATGGAGGTCAGTCAGCTGTCAAGCGTTAGATTCAACATCCGAGCACTAAACGGAAGGTGAGTTGACGAACATGCACGAAGAACGAAGAAGGAAGTTGAAATCTATAAAATTTTGACTAACACTGCTTGACATGGGCGCCCTAGGAGAAGATAGGCGCCCATCCTTTTAGGGTATTAGATGATGAAATTAGGGTTTGAGCTCCGAGGCATAGTTGTTCAAAATCCTCCCAGCTTCACAGCGAATCTGGCAGTGCAGTCATCGGATCATCCAGTCGTCCAACATTCGAGATCAAATGGAGCAGTTTCAAATAGAATGCAGAATGAAAATCATGGAAATCACTGAAAATTGTCTAAGTCTGGGAACTTTGGGCGCCCTAGGTGCCTAGGGGCACCCAGTCTTTTGAGAGGCCTAACCCAGCAGTTAGGGTTTGCAGATATGATCAATCCCTTCAAAATTCAGTCAGCTTCGCAGCGGATATCTTCGTCAGATCGTCAGACTCGTCAATCTCTGACAAATTCAAATTGAAGCTAAAGGTAAAGAATGAAGGTTCAAATTTGAAGATGAAAATCAAATGAAAATGGCGAGTCTGGAGCAAATGGGCGCCCCTGAAGGAGAAAGGCTCCCAAGATTTTGAGGGCTCAAATGGATGATTTTGCCAGTGAAGCCTCCAACATGACTTCTTCAAATTTGATCAGACTTTCCAAAGAGACCATCAGTTCGTCAATCTAAGTTGGCAGTCACCAGATACAGGAGGCGGAACAGAGGGTTTGACAAGAGTTAAACGACGAAAGTCAAAAGCAAAGAAGAAAATATTGGAAAATATTCTAACTCTGGTGAAGTTGGGCGCCCCAGCTGGCCAGGGGCACCCAAGCTTTTGATGCCCCAAATCCAACATTCTGACAGAAGGGTCTCCAGAAGACCCCTCTTGGAATCTCCTTAGCTTCGCAACGAGCATAACCATTAGTCTATCCAACACCTAGAACTTCAGCTATGACAGGATCGTCTGTAGAAGAGAAGTTGATAAAAAACAAAAAAATATTCCAAAGTCTGGTCAAGATGGGAGCCCTTGGAGGAAAAAGGCTCCCAAGGTTTTGAGGTTTGAAACAATGGAATTTGTCAACACAGCCTCCAAGATCACCTTGTCAGAATCAATCGAGCTATCCAATGAAGCTGGGAGTCAGTCAATCGGATCAGTGCAACTCCCGGAATCAAGATTTCATCAGAAGAACAAAGGGAAATGAAGAATTTGAAAATCATACAAAAATGGCTAACATTGTGAAAGTTTAGAGCCCCTGGAGGAAATAGGCTCCCATGAATTTGAAGGTCAAAACAAAGTTTTTAGTTAGAAGTGCCTCTAGGGTGATCTTCTCAGAATCAGTCAAGCTTCGCGATGAATCATCCAGCTCATCCATCAGATCAATCTGAAAGCCGGAGATCAAGGTCAAAGTAGGGGGTCAAACTTGAGGAAAATTGAGGAAACTCTAAAAATGGCTAAGTCTCGAAGAAGTTGGTGCCCCTAGCCAAGAAGGGCGCCCAACTTGCTATGCCTTAGAAATTTTTTCAAAAGTTTCAAAATTGCAAGATGAAGAAAATATCCAAGTTCATCGAACCAATGGATTTTAGGGTTTTGAAGATAAAAACAAAAGAAAGCAAAGCTATTTCAAACCCTAAATCTATTTAAGACATCTCTTCAATGCAAAACTCATCATTATTGCAGGTGGCGTCCAAAGGAGAAGAGTGGAGCAGCAGATTTGAAGTTATATTTCATAATTCAAGAACTCAAGTTTGCTGATTCTTCATCAAATTTTTCAAACCAGCAGCACGACCTTGCTTTTTCATGCTTTCTCATCCAAAAGATCAAATTTTTGAAGGCGGCCAAGATTTTCAGATTTTCAATTTTTAGCCATCTGGGTCTTGTCATCTCATTCTTTTGAAGAATTTTTCAAGAAATTTTCTCAAGTTGCAGCAGCTGCTTTTTATTTGCATGTTAGTGAAATCCTCAGTGTACTTAATTTTTGATCATCTGGGTCCTCTCAAAACAGTCTTTTGAAGAAAACTCATATCACAGCTTTTTTTCAAGCAAATTTCAAATTCTAGGGATGGCTGCTTTTTCGATCAGTCATCAATGTTTTTCAAATCTGATCAACTGGGTCCATTTCTAATTACATTCTGAACAAAACCCATGTGCCAATTTTTTTTGTGAAAAATTGATGAAATAGGGTTTGCTGCTTTTTCAGTCTAAATTCAAAATTTTCAAAAACGGACGATCTGGGTTGTCTTGCAACAAAATTCTGAGCAAAACCCATATCTCAGAAAATTTTCGAAAAATTTGTCCGTTGGAGGAAAAAAAACATTCTAAAAATAGTAAGTTGTTCAAAACTTGTCTAAACCTAGGCAAGTTTACAGTCATTCTTCAAGGTTTTCGAAATGGAATACACTCCCAATGATTTCAAGACCAAGTCAGCTCTCTACCATGATTTCATCAAAACAGCTGAGACGGACTTGCATCATATCAAGCCTGTGTTTGATCTACACGCTTTGGAGAGCGCAGGCAACGCTACCATCAGAAACTTGGGGCACTCTGGACTTCTTGCAGCAGCGTCTATTCCTATCTTAGTTCAAAGTCTTGAGTTCGTAATTGCTTGCATCAAGCATTACAACTTGGCTACAAGGGAGATTCAATCAGTTGATGGCAGATTGATCTGCAGTTTGAAACCTGATGTGATCGAGAGATGCTTTTCCATTCCTCCTTGGCCTGAAAGTGTCACTATCTCTAAGAGTGAATGTGAACGGATGTGGGAAATGCATAAGGACAAGTACAATAAGAAGATTGCACAAAGGTGGATGAAGGAGAAACATAAGACTCTGCCAAGTCACATTTCCATGATGTCAGCAAAGTTTGAAAAGGCGGCCAATGAGGTCGAAGAGTTTCTGAGAGCAATTGCAAATGGAGAAGATATCTTGGAAAAATGCAACTTTGCTATTGATGGGATAGATGCACCGAACTGGGACACAGTTTCCTGCTTTTTAGCAGATGTCATTGAGATTTAAAGCAAGCTTTCATCTAGAAGCTTTCTTCCCGCTTTCTTTTTATTCTTGGAGCAATTCTTATCCATTCTTCGAAGAAGAGAAAGAAGATAAATTGTAATAGTTGGCATTTCCTGCTTTTCCTACTCTCTTAGGTGTTAGATGTTATCTTCTTTCTAGATTTAGAAATAAAGCTTGCTTGCTGAGGAAGCCCTAGATTGTAAAAGCAAGGAGATTTTAGGGTTCCCTACTCCTCTGCTTACCTATAAATAAGAGTCTTTGCTCATTAGTTTTCTTTAACCAGGCTAGTGATAACAAAACACTGAGCCTAAGTGCCTTCTATTTGTTATTCAGTGTTGTTCAATTGTTTTATGATAGCGAATTGTTGAGTCTCTTTTAGCCAACAAGTAGTTATTGTAATTGCTGTTCCTATTGTGTAAGAACAAGTTTTGCAAGCTTCTTTAGCTGCAAGCTCTTGTTCCAGGCATGTGTTTAGTAGATTTTGTTCCAGAAGTTTGAGAAATAAAATCATGAGCCTCCTTTGCCTTGGTATAATGTCTCAGATTTCTGTTATATGTGTTATGCTTTTGTGATCTTAATTTCAGCTTGCATTGAAGTGTGTAGATATATGTTGAGAAAGAGTTCTCTTAAGCCTTTGTTAGAGAATCAACCTTGTTCATATCTAATTCTCTTGCTCTGCCTATTACTTGAGATATTAGAAACGTCATTAGCTTAAGTTTGTCGTAGTTGAAATTCTTAAATCAGAAAATATCAGCTGCGGCATTTGTGTTTTATAAACCTTGTGCTTTAGCTGATCAAAAAGATAGGCAACTTAGTTTTTAGTTTACTTTCTTTCAACACCATCAGCAAGAGGGAGCTTCCCCTCCTAATTTGAAGAGCAGTTTATCTGTGCATAGCTGTCCATTTCAAATTCACATTCCAAAGGTGCAAATTTAAACGCCAACAACATTTAAATGGGACAATCATTAAATGGTGACACATTCATATTGGTAACAAGAAACAACATGTTTTATTCATCACATTGATTTAGTCATTACAATCAATCGCCCTATGCAATAGTAGCTATACAATCGGGGTGTAACATTTATAGTTTTTAGTTTTTAGTATCAACATTTAATAAACTAAAATGTCATTTTAAAATATTTGATTTAGATTTTAAAATGATTTCACATGTTTATTACAGTTTATATTATATAAATGTGTCAATCTTTTTATGATGGTTTGAAATATATTTGGCAATGTTAAACTGTGTTGATATTTTATGGATATATTAGTTATATTTAAAAATAAATAAATATATAAGGCAAATCTAATGCCGATTTTTTTTTCAATTTTTTTTACCCTTGCCAAATTTCATCCGAATTTTATTGTTGCCGAATTTTAGTTCGAATTCGAACCTTGTGACTTAGTTTTCATCAATATAAACTGATTCTAGAGCAGCTGTGAATTTTAACTGTGAAGGAATTTGGATTAGGAGAGTCTTGATTGATCTTCTTACCATGGATAGATGCAATACCAGTAATTATCAACAAATCAGATGTTAAGCTGGCAAAAAGAATTAATTTTACATGCTTGTACAAATTAAATAGAAATCATCAGAACTTTTCCAGTGAGAAGACTCAAGAAGGAAAATTTGAAATCATATATTTATGCAGTCCATAGGCAACTGGCTTAAATTGACGTGTTATTTATAGAGCACTTTCTTTGGAATGCTGCATTAAGAATAATTCACTTCATTCATGTTAATTTTGTATGATTTGATTTCAATGAATATGTTTTACAAAGAAAGAGGAAGATCCGACAATTATTTGGCTGTAAATTGTTGAAAACTATTTGGTTAGATTGGAAAAGAAGGATAAAATTATCCTGACAATCTCCTGGTTTTGATATGATCTTATTTTGTGCTATTAATGCATTGAATTCTGGTACGGTTTCCATGGCATATTATTCTTTCATAGCTTTGCTGAGCTGGTACCACTCTTTGTATTTTACATATATATTTTTAATTGATCACACAGGTGTGTTATTCGTGGCTGTGTCCCAAAGAAAATTTTGGTGTATGGTGCATCTTTTAGTTCTGAATTTGAGGTTAGTTTTTGTTTACTTGTATTTTTTGCTTGGTGTTTTCTAAGCCGGTTCTTGAGTTTGTGATTTCTTCATCATGTGATTTGCAAGCTGACTCCCATTATTCAAAATAAGGTAGTTTTCATTGTAATCCCACATAACTTTGAAATAAGCAGTACTTAGATTAAACATGCCCACAAACCTTTAGTTGATAAAAGTCTGTCATGTAATGGTAATAAAGAACTGTTGCTTTCTTTTTAAATATTTGCCAATTAATGAGCACATATCCTTTCTTGATATAATTTTTATGAAATAGGGGAAATACTCGTACTGTAAATGCTTAGGACAAAGTAAAGATTCACCGTTTAGCAACAGAAGGAAATTGATGTTGTGAATGATACCATGCACTTTGAACGCAACCTACATGCCATAATTGTGAACAAATTTTCAACATCCAAAATATTTTGAGTGCTTTTTAAGAATAATTTGATTGTTTTGATGGGTTGTCAGAGAGAGATTGGCAGGTGGATGAAGAGGAAACTGCTATTGTTACAGATATTTGCATAATTGGTTATGGTCCCAACAAGTATTCTTGAGCACTCATTCTAGCATTCTAGTTGCCTTGATGACCACTCATTTGCAATATTCCTTGATATAAATTCTTACCTTACTAACTTTTTTTTGGCGATTCTTCCCCATAGGAATAAACCATGGTAATGGCTAATGTGGTTTTGCGATGAGATGCTCCTTGGGATGCCAAAGCCAAAGACTTATGATCAGGGCTGACTATTCTTGGAAGAGCAACATGGAGCCTTGAATTTTGTGTTGATTGAAACTACTAAGGTGGACTACCATGTCTCAAGTATCTTAGTGCAAATGCATCATATACTATAAGTAATGGGAGATTACATGGTGTAGTCAAACAATATGTTGGCTATGGAACAATCCCACATTGGCAATAAATGTGAGACATCTTATGTACCAAAAACAATTTTAATTGGGAAAGATGGTAGAGGGTGAGTGTCATGTCCCCCGAAATCGTGACACTAAATATGAGATATTGAAATACAAATAACAAAATTGAATAAATATTAAAATATGAATATGAGTAATCACAATTTAAATATTATAATTATCATAGATAACATTATAATTATAAGACGGATGTCATAATACAAAACGAAATAATTAATATTAGCAGTTATAAACACCATAATATTCACAAGAAAAAAATAATATTAATAAAAAAACATATCAAAATAATTATGATTATCCTGAATAATATTATAATTGACATACAGCTATCATAATTAATAAGGACCCTTAATATTATTTATTATAAGTATCATAATAATAAAAATAATAATAAATACAAACCAAATACTATAGACTCAACAACAATGCATAGTAAGAGGTATAATAATTATTAATAGAACAAACATAAAGCAGCATTCGTTAGCCCAAGACATAATAACTAGTAAATAGAGATAAAATCAAACAACGATCAAGGGATGGCCTCCTATGCAAAAGACGCAACACTTAGAAGGAACGGGTAACACCAAGGGTCATGAAGAGTCATGTCTTTGGAGGACCGATCACATATATAAGGCATGTAATCCAAACAAGAGGAGCATGGAATGGAATAGAATGAAAAGAAAATAAAATCTGAAAAATATTTCTGAGAAGAGGGAGATTATAAGAAGAGGACAGCAAGTAATAAAGATAGAAAAGAATATATACAAAGCATATTCTGATGGATGGAGAAATCAGGATATGTGAATATATGCAGTAAGTAATATCTTTGGAATGTTAAATATTTATATGCAACCATCATGCAAGGATGATGATTATTTATATGATTATTAATATTTATATATACATAGATATAGATAAATTTTATAATGAATAATATGCGATGAATAAAGAATATATTTGAATAATAATATAAGGAAAGAAAAATTATATAAACATATATATGAATCCTAAATGATATAAGTAAAGAATAATTATATACATATATGTATATGAAATATATATACATACACGATTATGCAATAATGATACTTGTAGCAATTATTAAGCTTTATAAGTAATGATGATTCTTAATATAAACATAAGTAGATTACGTATGTTTATGGATTGTCCTCATCCTATGATCAATCCAGTATAAGGTTGAAGGAGGCAAGTAAGGAAACATGGAGAGATACATCAACTCAGGTGATGTACTCACTTAGCAATAATATTTAGCATATTTTAAATATAAGAAATAGATATTGCTAATCTGATTATTGATATAATGCTTTCTTTAATCTTATCATAATAAGAATTATTCTAGGAAATGATGAACTTAAAAAACCATTGATAAGTGAAAATATATTTTGATTATAGGCCTGAAATAAATCTTGGATGAATGCAAATATATCTGATTGTGTAAAGAGTGTCTGCTATGTGCTTGTAAACCTATCAGGAAGGGCGAATCATGGGTGAAGTCATTCACTTAGCACTTAATATTTAGCGTTTCCGAGTTTCTAAACTTAATCACCCTATGGCAAGTAGATTGTTCAAATGTGGTTGATGCAACCTGTTATCTTTATTTATAAACCTGACTGCCATATCTTAAGTTGAACATCTGAACCCAACATACAAATACACAGATAAACATAGGACAAAGAACTGATAGTTAAGGATTGCTGCAACTCTGAATTTGTTAGTATTGCTTGCTGTATTACTCAATTCTTGTCTCTCTAGTCAGTATATATTCATGATGCAATTTACATATCTGTAGAAGGAAATATTGATAATACTGAGAATTGACATATATATATATATATATATAATGGTTTTCCAATTATTCAAAATCGAATTTAGATGATTGCTTATTAGCTAACTGATTATGAATAATTATTGTCATGATGAGAAATGTCTAGACTTGATATTCACTTAAATGATAAGTGCACATGAACTTGACTACTCTGTGATTATATAAAGATTGTCTGCTATGTGTTTGTGAACCTGCTAGGAGAGGTGAATCATAACTTAAGTGGTTTGTCTAAAAACCTCACCTAGGTTCTGCCCCACAGGCCCAAGCAAGGGTTGGGCAGTCTGCCCCATAGGCCCATTGCAAAGGTTGGGTCATGGAGGGGTGAGGGTCCCACCTTAGTTTCTGCCCTACAGGCCCGAGCAAGGGTTGGGCAATATTCTGCCCCACAGGCCTGAAGCAAGGGTTGGGTAATAGGAGGTGGTAGACCGTTGGCCCCTTAGGAATTCTCCTCTCTTGATGGGTTGAGTGACTCTTCTTATGTTTTCAATCTGCAAGTATGATTATGTCTGATTTGGGTCCCACCTAGGCATGCTGCCCCGTAGGCCCAAGATAAGGGTTGGGCAATAGGGTGGTAGGCCTTAGGCCATTTGGACTCTATGGTTCCTCTCCCCTGATAGGATGCGTGTCTTCTGAGGTGTTGCCATGAGTGGAGTATGCAGGTACTAAGCCCCTAGGCAAGAAGGATTGTGATGGACAACCTCTTGAGCTTTACATAAGGGCTTCAGGACGGATCCACCTATGGCACTCCTCTTATGTCTTGATTAATTGCCTTATGACTATGAATATATTTTGGATATCTAGATATTATTGCTAACAAATATATGTGTATGTGGAAATGTTATTAAATTGGTGAATGCAGATTTCAATCTAGGATTATTTCATTAGAGGAACACATTCCTTTTGGAAAGAAGAAACCCTAAACCTAATCAACAAACGAATTCTAGGGCAAACAAGCGAATTCAAGAGCGAGGCTAGGTAAGGGACATTACAGTGAGAAGCCGAAGTTGTGGATTTTCTAAAAATCATTGTTCCTTCCCCATGCTAATAAATGTGCTTAGAGGTGCTTGTGTGCTTTGTGGGTTCACTTGCTTTGTGATAATTGATTAATATTCATGATTTGAACATGCTATAAAGTGTATGCATGCAAAACAAAATAAGTGAAATAACATTAAAATCAAATCAATTCAACACTCAAAATTTCACATGCAAACCTCAGATTGAGCTGAATGTAAAGTTTTGTCCAATGTGATGTGTATTACAAAAAACAACACACAAAAAATTAACCAAGATTGCATAAAAATCTATTAAGAAATAAGGAGCAAAAGCATCCTTATATATAGGATTACAAATATCTTATCCACAGAGGATAAAAATGACAAATATCTTATCCATAAAGGATAATTTTAAACAATTTGATATTCACAGACATGAGTTTCCAAAGATGACAGATTTTAATGCAATCCTCATACAATTTTAAGCATAGGGAAATGATAACGTCAATATTTGTCCTTCCATAATACTATCCATTTCCAGCAATTTACATAAATGCATGAGCAATGTAATATTTTTCCTTCCATAATATTATCCATTTCCAGTGATTTACACACACACACACATATATATAAAATGTGCCCTAACCTGAATTTGCATTAGCAGAAACTAAATGTCTTTAATACTCCCATTGGTTGCAGCAGACTTCGCAATATCTATTTAATGTTTGTTGACCATTAACTTGCCTTTGACTTGGAAATCTAAGCTGCACTCCCTTCTAATAGTTTGGCACTCATTCCACTCAGACGCCTCTTCCTTTTTGTCTTTTCTAACTGCTCACACCACCTTGGAATGATGTAAATGACTCCCAATAAAGACCCGTCTCTCTAAATGGTAGCGACTGGAGTAAATTAAAATTCTTTTCAAAGTTGTGGTCAATGGGAAAAGAGCTACAGTGGTAATGACCAAGCCTTATCAAGGCTGCACTTCCCTTGTTAGCGCTGGAGTGTTGTGGGCCCATTGAATGATGCGCTGGCAGCAACTAAGGCTTTAAGCCTTCCATAACACTACTATCAACTCCTTCATGCTATATAGCTCCTTGGGAATTGGTAAAGTATATAGTGCTGTCAACAAACCCATGTTGGAATTCCAACCACGAACCCCTTTGAGAATATTATATTTCATTTAGAATGGTGGTAGGATGGGCAGCACTATTTTATTCTTCCCACCATGTCACCTTGCATAATCTAAACATTAGTCTCAACTCTCTACAATAGGCAGCTGGTCTAAAGCTTTCGATTCCCCTTTTTTAACCCATACTATCCACATAAATTAAATATGGCTCCCAAAAAATGATGCAAGAAACATCTGGGCTCACAAGCAATCCTGCATCACCAAAAATATGTTTTCATTTTATGTTCAGTATTTTGCATTTTTGGTGTAGGTTTGAGCTTCAAGAGCATATTGTGAAGTAAGGATATAATTTTTTTATTTGTGAGGGCTTTATTTCCATTCCATACATCAAGGTCAAGCAGGCTGTTTAATGTGATTTGCAAAATTGTATAATTTCAAGGTTCTAGGGGCTGAAATGGTCTATTTACCATGGTGGAAGGGGATTTTGAAGGGAAATTAATTTTCTCAATTTGGATGCCTAGGGAAGTGTGCATAAGTCAAGTGACTTTTGGCATTCCATTATGGTCTTATTCTTTCAATTTTTGTTCCTAAAATGAAGGAAAAAAACTAATGGGTTTTGGAAAATAATTTAATGACTTCAATTTCCAATTTGGGGTGAATGACCACGACTTGGTTATTGATTTTATTCATTTTTCAAAGGCATATACAACAAGAAGACATTGGATATGTTTCAACAACTTTTAATGGCACTTTTGGGAGCAACAAACTATGTTTTATTTCATTTCTTTTGTAGGAATTTTAAGGGTCAATCAAAGAGCAGATTTGGAAACCACTCTTTTGGGTTTTCACATAGCTCAAACCCTCCTTAAATACAGCCTTTAATGGTGTCAAGAGGCAGCAATTAGAATCAACAAGTTTGAGGAAAGAATTTGTAGGTTGCTCTAGAGGATTGCATGAAGGAAAGTGCATAAAATTATCTTTCCAAGAGGGGAGGGATAGAAGAAGAGAAGAAGAAAGTTGCAGGCGTCTTTTATGTGTTCAAGGCAGCCATGAGAGCTGTAGGATGAAGAAAAAATCAGATTTACAAAGAGGAGTGAAGCCAAGAAGGTTGAAAGCAAGAGACATTGAAGATTTGAAGGCATGAAGTGCCTAGAAACCCTTGTAAAATTTCTAAATTTAATTTCTTGTTGAAATCCTTACTATATGTAATTGTTCGTGAAGAATTTTGTTGTATGGATGTACATATGAAAGTGATAATAAAGTATATTTCAAATTTTGTTACAAACCATATGTTATCCTTGATACATGTGCAAGAATGTGGGTTGGATGAAATGTTAAGGCTGCAAGATTGGGTAGTTTGATAAGACCCCCCAATCTTGACTGCATTAAAAAGCAACAACTCTCTATAACAATTGCTAAGCGACTTCTCCTTGAAATTGCTACAGCTTTACCATAATAAAATATGGTGTATTAAATATGCCACAATTCCATCATAGAATGATACACCCAAAATAAACTGATCCGCAACTCCAAATAGGCAATATATTCCCAAAGATAAATCTGCCAGTGACCTAGAATAGGGAATTGTACAGCTGGAAGAAAGAAATTTAAGTATTATAATTAGACCCACTTACATACAAGGAAATCATCTTTCGAAAATTTGTCTTAGAATGAGACTTCGCGAATTTCAACTCTGCAAATAAGCTGAATGTGAATCTTGCAAAAAATTCACTTGAAACGGATTTGAGCTTTCGTCCTCTAGTCTCAGAAAGCCAAGCTCTCCCGAACAACAAATAAAACCAAGCATATTTGGAAAATGAGCCTCCAAAGACCTTTTATTCATCTTTTGTAATTGCTCCCTCTTTTCTTGAAACCCCCAATTTACTTTTAATTAAACTCCTTATTTCTCCAAAAAGCGACTTTTAATAAAATATTTAACTTTTCTGACTAAAGTCACTTTTACATTATAATTAAAATAATTAAATTAAGTCGCTTTTAACTTTTTTTCTTTTTTTTTATGACAAAATTAATTATTTAATTATTAAATATTTATGCACCAGCACTGAAACTACGGTTAAATACGAACTCTGACTGGAAACGACAATTGAAGGTGCCAAAAATACACTAAAGCTCCTTGAAACAACAAATAACCCTCCTGACACGACTGGCGGTCACAGAGAAAGAGCTACATTCAATATTGACATGATCGAAAACGAGGAAATTGCAACATTAGTGTTTTTTGAGTGACAAATTGAGAGAATTTTGATATGAAATTGTGTTGACATTTCAATTCGCATCTCTGGTATGCGAATTAGAAACAGATAGCTAAGCACAAATAAATTGCTCTTCGAATTAGGAGAAGCTCCCTCTTTGCTGATGTTGCTTAAAGAAAGTAAACTAAACTAATTTGCCAATCTTTTTGTTAAGCTAAAAGCACAAGGTTACAAAACTCTAGCGCTGTAGCTGAGATTTTCTCTTTTTGAATATCAACTTTGACTAAGCTTACTCTAATGACGCTTTTAACAACTCAAGTAAAATCAGAACTTGAGAGTTAAAAGTAAACAAGGAATTGATTCTTTGACACAAATACTTAAAAAAATTTCTTCCAATGCACATCTATTGTACTTTCAATGCAAGCTGAAATAAAGATTATATAAAGTGTAACACATAAAACGGAAATCTGAGACAGTAGATCAAAGCAGCAAAGCAGGCATAAGATTTCCTTTTCTCAAATTTCAAGTAAAAAAGATTACACTTTTGGGACAGCAGGATTGTAGGAATAATAGGCTTACAGTTTAGCAATCAACCAGAATACATTGACACAAAACACATGAACTGAACAATAAGTTGTAGCTAATAGGCACGCATGCAAGCTTGCTCTTACACAAAGTGAACTGACACTAAACAACAACTTGCAAGAAAAATAGGCTCAACAATTTGCTATCACAATAACCGTTTAGAAAATAATGGGCAAGGCTGCCCTTATTTATACACAAGCAGAGTAGTAGGGAACCCTAAAATCTTCTTGTTTTTATAGCAAGACTCGCCAACATGCAAGCTTTATTTCTAAAACTATAACAAGATAACTATCTAACAACCTATGAAAGCAAAAAAACAGGGAAAGTGCCAACTATTACATCTTGATTCTTTCTCTTTCACAAAGAATAGATAAGGATGAGACAAGAATAGAAAGAAAGCTTGGAGAAAGCGTCGAGTTAACTACTGCTTTTGAGTTATATTTTGGGAAAATATCACTGCCCCAAAGAGGTGACTCGTTTAGGAAACTCAATTCGCCAAAAAGCTGATTTGTTCTTGATTTCAAGTGGAGAGTGCTGCATGCTGAAAATCTTGATTTTTGACTATAAACTCGACTAGGTTTGGAAATTTTTTTGCACAGACTGCTGAAAATAGAATGCTGATTTGCCTTGAAAAAACAATTTCTCCAAAAAAAGTTGGGGCCTGGGTTTTGTGGAGAATCTCGTTCCAGAGAAACCCAGTTGATCCAGTTTCGAAAAAGCTAAGGATTTCCCGAAAAAGCGTGAAAAAAAAAAGATTCTTGAAAACTTAAAATTTTCCAAAGTTGAAGAGAATCAAGAACTAAGCGGACCTAGATGAATGAATTTCGAAAAAGATGACCCCCTTCCTCTGAAAAATGATCCCTTCCTCTGAAAAATGATGCCTTGAAGAATAAAGCATGAAAAAGCGAGCCTCTGAGCACCCTGATCTCGAAAATATGAAGAACTTTGAAAAAGCACCATGTTTTGGCCTACAAATTTTGATGAGAAGAAAAAGATAACTTTTCTTCCTCTGGATGCCAACCTACAAAAAAGTGAATAATGAAATCCAAAGCCTTCTTTTATAGGTTTTGAGGATAAAAGACGCTTTTAGTCTCCAACTTTAAATCTTTTGAAGCCAATCTTTAGTAGGTTTGTCGAATGTGGATGCTATTTGGAGGATGTATGATGAAAATTCGAAAATTTGACGAAGGCATGAATTCTTGGGCGCTTGTCTTGGACTAGGGCGCTTTTACTTGGCAGACCGAGCCAAATTTTCACCATTTTCAACTTTTTGCTTGATTTTGACCTCAGTTTAATCTTCAACTCTAGGCGCTCGGTGAATCCTGTGAACTGGCTGATGATCTCATTGCAAAGCTTGATTGAATCTGAGATGATTGTTCTGGAGGCAACATTTGATAAAAACATCATTTGAGGTCTTAAAATTCTGGGCGCCCCTGGCTACCTGGGGCACCCAAACTCTCTAGTGTTAGTCATTTTGTGACATTCTTCAATTTTTTAATGATTTGTGATCTTCTGATGAATTCTCAATTCCAACAATTTGAATGACCCGATGAACTGGCTGTTAGATGCATTGGATAGCCTGAAGTATTTTGTGAAAGATCTTGTGGCGGTGACCTCTCTTGAAAACTGAATCTGAGGGGTCAAAAGCTTGGGCGCCCTTGGCTAGTTAGGGCACCTAACTCCTTTAGAATATTTTTTGAGGATTTTTATCTTTCTTTTGACTTTCCTCTACTCGTTTGATTTGCAATATCTGATGACTAGCAAATATGATGAGTTCACTATTGATTTTGTTGAAGAGACTGCCGGAATCTAAAGGAATATTATGAAGACTGCAAACCCTAATTTCATCTTTTAGGCACTCAAATCCTTGGGCGCCCCTAGCTATCTGGGGCGCGCAAGGTGCCCAAACTCTCTAGACTTAGTCATTTTTGGCCCTTTTTCAATCTCTCAAATTTTTCCTCCATGCTCTGTCCTCCGTTTGATCTGCAATTGCGGGTGACTGAAGAATCTAATGAACTCGCTGAGATATCCACTACGAAGCTTGCAAAATTTCGAAGACAATGATCATATTTGTAAACCTTAATCTTTCCATTTGGTGGCTTAAAATCCTAGGCGCCCTTGGCTACCTAGGGCGCCCAAAGTTCCCAGAGATATAATATTTTCCATGATTTTCACAATTTGTAGTTTGCTTCTCTGCCAAGACTTCTCCGTTCAATCTCGAATTTTGGCTGACTGATTGATCTGATGACCCTACTGATGGATTCACTGTGGAGCCTGCTGAATTTTGAGCAACATTGTCTGGGAAGCACATACCTTAATTCCATCATCTGGTACCTTGAAAGGTTGGGCGCCCTTGGCTAGCAGGGGCGCCTTTATGAGCCAAAGATAGTTTTTTTATTTCAACTTTTTCAGCCAGCCAGGGGTGCCTTTATGAGCCAAAGATAGTTCTTTTATTTCAACTTTTTCAGCTTTTCCTTCATCGTTCCTTGTGCTCACCATTGCTTTGATTGCCGGAGACTAAAAAATTTCTAAGGCATAACTGGCTAGGTGCCTAGACTGAGTAGGAGCACTTGAACTCTCCAAACTTAGTCAAAATTTTGCAATTTTCATGAATTCACAACATCCCTCTTTTCTCCGTTTTGCGTGTGTTCATCATTTCTCATCTTCTGTGCAGTGTTTGAGACTTTGAATCCAATACCTGGTAGTTGAGAAACCTCCATTAATGGCTTCAGAGCTCTTGATTAGGCTTCTAAAAAAGTAGAATAGACCCACTAGGGAAAAACTAATCTTTTGACGATTTTGGCTCAACCAGCTTGTTGAGGAAGTATTTTAAGCCAATCAAAATCAGTTTGAACCCCTGGAGTCGGACTTTATTTTTTTAGAAATATTCTATTTTTGGAGAATTTTGCTAGCATCCATTTGAGAAGAAACCCAAAAAAACCCAGAAAAAGTCTATTTTTAGAAACTTTCTATTTTTAGAAAACTTCCTAAAATTTAGGGCCAAAAAACCGAGATCTGGGTTTTGTGGTCTAGGTTGCTCTGAGCAGACTCAGATCCTCATATTTTGAGTTTTTGACCCTCATGCATGACATGCAAAATCCATTTTCCAACTTTTTTGGCAATTTTTGACAAGACTTTTACCATTTCTTCAAAATGCTTTAAGTGTAGCAAAATTTTTATTTTGGGGTACAACAAATTGAATGCTTTTTAAATGATGTAAATTAGATTTTATTTATAGATTCGCAAGAGAATTTGATGAATGACTAAGATTCAATTTGGAATCTCACATCTGATTCATGATTTCGAGGATTGATGAGGAGATGTGGCAAGCATGGGAGAGTTGCACATTATTTAACTTTTAATTAAAATATTTGTAATTTCTCAATTCAATGTGACTTGGGAGTTAACATATATAATTAATGAGGTAATTGTTTGCATGGAGTTAGCTGAGTGCATGAGAGAATTAAGGGGAGTTGACTATAGCATGAAATAGTTAATTGATTGTATGGATGAGTGAAGTGAATTTGATTGATGAATGGGACTAGGAGTAAGTTTGAGTGAACTGATTAGACTAAGTAATCAAATAGGTGAGGTGGAATTAATCAACTTAAGAATTAATTAATTGAATTATTGGTGCACCTGAGGTGGAAATTAATATTAAACTAATTTATTAATGGATGATGTGTGAACAAATAAATAAATAATTGGATAATGTGAATAAATAAATAGATAATAATGGATAATTAATTTATTAAATTTATGAATAATATTAGCCAATTTTTTATTTTTTTTTGTTGGTAAGTGCTACCGTTGTGGGGGTAGCTCCCTTTATTTATTTATTTAGAAGAATATACAACCAGTTACATTATGGGAAACGAAGGCACCAGAATCTCCTTCCAAAACCCATGACTTTTACATTTATGAGTTCTATATTGAGACCAGATCCAGATTATTCTTGTTGAAGCCTACTTCGAATCCTAGAGCCAACTCAACAAAGACCACCTAGTTCATGTGGTCGCCCTGTGTCTTTCATGGGCCGGATGTGTGCATCGTGTGCCATGTCTTCTCCCAGAATGCGTATGAGACCTTCAACTTTTGAAACATCGATCAACAACCCATCCTTGTTGTCAGTTGGAACGCCATGGTTGGCCAGGCAGATAGCCACCATATTGGCCTCACGGTATATGTGAGAGACAATGTAGTTTGTGCATTCTAAGGCCTTCCAAATTCTGTTTACCAATCTATCTAATTTCCAATTCTCGCTACGCATTTGCTTGGTGCATATTAGCCAATTTTAATTTAAGTAATTAGGAATTATTTAATTAAATGGCTAGGTCTTATGACTCCTAGGTGGTGAGTGGCATGAAGGTGATAATGTGTGACATAGGTGATGAACAAATGATTAAGTGATGAAGGTGAAGTTGGCATTATTTAAGTGTCTACATTTTGCCCCTCTTGAAACAATGTTCAAAGTAGCATTGTTTCAAATAAAAGAAAACTAGGTGCGATGAGATGGATAAGATATCAAAAAAGTGATAATATGCTCCAATCATGTGGAGGAAATGATGAAAGATTGAATGATGGGATGATGATGCCCCATTGAGAGGCAAGTAGTGCAAAAAGCGACACAAGTGAGCTCTCAAATAATGAATGATGAGATGATAATGATAAAAGAATGTAAGAGAAGTGATTAGATGAAATGAAGACGATGATGAGATATGGAGAAATGCTTATTTGAAATGCTTAATTATGTTGGCATATGGAGAGCAACCTTATTTTGATATAGCAATGAATGTTATGCACCAGGGTATAGAAGACCAAGGTGGCAATGTATCCAATATATAGATTAACTTGCAAGCAAACAACAAACAATAGGATGCCCCAACACTCTCAAGGTGTTTGATGCTCTTGGTGGGTACATTTGGAGACAACCACTAGACATGAAGAGGAGTTCCCATCACATCATAAGGTGAGTGACCTTGGTCTGTTTTGTGAGAGAACATCCAACAAACATGACACAAAAACAATAAACCATGCCAATGTGAAATATCCCACCCTTGATAGGATATTTACTATCCGTTTTTTTGCTTTTTCTATTTGTTTTTTTGATTTTGTAGTGTTTTGCGTTTTTTTTTGTATGTTTGAAAATATATGCCAAGAAATGCAAAGGAAATATATACAATTGCTAAAGTAGGAAAAATACTGAAACAAATACAATAACTTTCAAATCAGATTTATTATTTCTTTTGCAAATACAATATAATCATACCCGGGAGCCAAAGTAATATTCTGCAAATTCTGATATAATCTGATCAGCAACCAGGATGCTATCAAATTGGACGCCTATCCTCAAAACCTCAGAAACCACGCCTTGAAATTGGAGCCAAGTATTCCTCTAACAAGGATGCCTGAATGTGAGCAGAAATCTTCACCAATCCCTAGGCATTTTTGACCAGGAACTCACACGTGGCTGATAAGAGGTTGTATGGCTGGCAAGGAACGTACGACCAGGTCTATGAAAACTCCCACGTGCCAATAGATGAAGCTCAAACAGCAGAAAACACAACAGCATATATATACTTCTGATCTCAAGCAATATTCTTCTGAAAAACCTTGAAATAATCACTTCAATGTGCACAAATGTGACTCCTGGTTGAAGCCACCTGAAGATGCAAACTTTGGGTGGTATTTCACACCTGTAGAATGCACAATCTGAGAGAAATCTCGTTCTCCAAGATCAAATTGCAGCAGAAACCCTTGTTTTCTTCTCACAGCCAAAGCTCTTGAAAATTTGCAAAGTGTTGAATGAATGAGAAATGCTTTTTGGAAGCCTTTTATACTTTCACCAAATGGCACAATTTCCAAAGCACTTTTAAGTCATTAAATATAATAAAATATATTTGCTTTTGTTGCCATATAATATAATTTCATGTGTGCACCTTTTTCAATGACTTAACTAATTGACTTTGTGTTATTATAATAAGCCATATAATATAAAGTCAAATGAGTCATCAATGATATTCACTTAAATTTAATTATTATTAAAGTTATCACTTTAATAATAACTAATTAACCATAACTCCATAAATAATCAACATCAAAGTATTATGTCAATGCCACGAGGAAGCCCACTACTCAAATTGCTCATCTGAATGCCTTACTATAAATAGTAAGGTTGGACACCAACATCCAAGGGATGTACTAAAATAGTAAGTGTGAATAAATGGAGCTTGTAACACCTCCAGAAGGCAACCCTGAATATGCCCAAGTATTGGAGAAGAAAACACCATAAACTGCCATCTGAAAAACCAGATAACTCCCACATAAGGCCCTCTAAACACGAATATTAGCCTACGAGGACCTGATGATAGGCTAATCCATCAAACACTGAAGCTGGCTAAGAAGGGGACATTACACAATGTATACTAGTCAAAGCACGCCATGATATATAACTGTCGTGGTGATCGTCAATAGGCATCATATGGGTTAAAAGATTTATGAAAAGATAGAAAAGATGAATCATAAGCTTAACAAGATAAATCAAATATCAAAGATAAACCAAAGATTAACGATAAATTAGAGATCAAAAGATCAATCAAAGAAGTAAACAATCAATAGTCAACTAACAAACAATGGTATACCCTCTTGCCAGGGTGCTAATAGGATAAATAGATGATTATGCCTGATTTGTCGAAGGATGCATACCGCGAAGGCAAGTGATGGATGAAAATAGGAAAGACGACTCGTAGCAAATGATGTAACAATTGTAGGTTATGGAGGTTGATGTTTAGTTCTTGATTTGACATTAAAAGTGCAATGTTTCTAGTGTGTATGTTTGTGGATATTGAAGCAAATGTCTATTGTTTGATTGTTTTATTGATGTAAGGATGATGCTGATGGAATAATAATGATGAAATGATTAAGATGATGATAATGAGATGATGAGTGATGAAGGAGGATGAATATGGAGGGATGTGAAAGGTCCACTTAGGATTTTGTGTAATGTCCCCTATTTGGATAGGCTTAGATTTTTGCCCTAAAATTACAATTTCAAAATAAGAGATATTTTATTAAATTACAACTTTTGACAAGCTCCGATTTAACCTTGCAATGATGTTAGCCAATGATTCATAAAATAATTAATTGATCATGTATATTGTTTGCACATCCATTACATTATTACACACACACACACACACACACACACACATATATAATGATCGAGATGAGTAACTAACAATACTGATTCGAAGTTATTATCCCCCCAATAATCAATCATTGGAAGGTTGGAGATGAAACCTCAATAGGGTGCCCGAAGTCTTTCCTACTTCTAAGCCCAAGGGCGGATAGGCAACCCCCTTGGCCCACTAATGGTAGACACATGGGCATCCATTAGGGGTGGTCTACTTAGCATGGAATCTCTCCCCCTCTTGTACTTCCTTCTCTTCTTCCCATGATCAATTATAGAGGCATTAATAATTTATGGTTAGGTTGATAATTTGATATGAATTACAATTCTTATTAGGTTCTATATGAAATACATGGAATTAATTATATTTAAAACATATACATGAAATAGCATACCACAATATCTATGATTTTATGTTACTGCTATATCTCAGTATGCAGATATTTATTAATGCAGATAATTTATCCTGGATGATCTGCTGTAGATATCAGTCTGTATATATATATATATATATTCAATGTTGTTTGATCTGTCCTTAACATTCAAAAGATATTGTTTAGTGTAAATCAAACAAATAAGAATCCATTATCCATATTCATATTAAAGAATCATCATTACTTCTATTGCTCAATAATTGCTGCAAGCATCATTAGTGCATAATCATATATAATTCACACACACACGCACACACACATATAATGATCATGTATACATATATAATTTGTACATATGTACATATTTATAATTATATTAAACTTACTTCCCTTGTATTTGCCTTCATATATTTCTTATTGCCAGATTTCTTATTTATTCTTTCCTCCATTTTAATGTTCCTTTATAACTCTCTAAAATCTCCATATACCTCTTTTAGATCTGCATGTCTCTTTTAGAGATATATATTTCTCTTTTAGATCTGCCTATTTATCTTTTTATCTTCCTATTATATTTCTGTTGCTGTATCCTCCTTGATTGATTTTTGTATCCCCTTATATCCTCTACAAATGGATCGACCCCTTATAAGGTGGAGGGGTCATGTCTTTTAGTTATGAAATGATGCTTTATTGGCTCATTTTTGCATATAGGGTGTCTACTAGCAGTTGGCGGGTATGGCTTTTGGTTCTAAAGTGTCTGGATTTGCTGCGTCTGGTTTTGGGGTGGTCTTTTGGGTGGCTATGGGGACGGGGTTTCTGAAACTATGCCAGATGATGGGCTGAACAATGTAATATCTTTTTTAGCAATCAATGTAAATATATTTACGTATAAAAAGAACAATAATAACACAATGACTAGGGATGATTTATCCCAAGGATGATAGTATGAGTAAAATGGATCAAGGTTCATAGCAAGGTTGGGAACAAAAACTATTAGATGGTTTGGATTTAGGGCAAGATGGCATGAATTGGGATTGTTTGGATTGTGGGGGATGTAGGATAGGTTGATAGGAAAATTAATTCATGGGATGATGAAAAATGCACGGAAATTTGTTTATCATGAAGGCATCTAGATTACTAAGTGAACTATAACACATGTATCAAAATTTATTCCGAAGCAAGATGCAATCAACTACCCCCATGGGACACAATGAATAGATAAGTGGACTAGCGTAATGGAAATGGATGATGAGGAATGTGGAGGATAACTATTTATGGAATAGATTTAGGATAAGGGATTTGACTTCCATAGAATAAGGGATTTGACTTCCAAGGACTATCTTAAAATAGGATAACATGTTTTATCCAAGTTAAGAGTTTGGATAGTACTATATAGGTGATGATATTGCATTAGGCGGTATATGGTCAAAAAAGATGGCCATAACAAGTTTTGCCAAAAGCATGTTTTGAAGTTTGTGCCCCTAATTTTTCTCAAGAGCAAGGTGGATAGAGAAGATGGATGGGAATGATATGGATTTGACAGCTAACAATTCTATGAAAAAAATAGTGGAAAGGATGAGATTGTGTGCTCCCAATTGGAATGATACATATAAATAATCAATCTTACACATGATGCCCACAAATGTGTTTTCATCATGGTACTTGTCCAAAGTGCCATAAGAATGGTTTTCACTATTGGATGGATTATTTCTCTTTACTTATTTCTCCTTTTTTTTGTTGTCTTTTGATTTTTTAATTGTGTTTCATGCTTTAAGTTTTGAACAATCAACTATTCTAGTCTACCTAATGGTGTTGATGTAGTTGCATTGTCATGTTATGCCAATAATGATCTACCTTGAGGAGTTGCCTTGCTAGGATCATAATGCTTGTATATAACACATGGATGTTTTTGCTATCCTTGTTGATTCTAGGGTTGGATTTATCTAAATGCGCACATTGCTATAGAGTGCCATTAAAATCCTTATGATAAAGTATTGCTGCCAGGACACAATGAATGTGTGAGTTAGGATTTTTGGATTGTAGGTGAGATGGTAGATTGGGATGGGGGATGTGAGCTATGGATGAATTATTTTATAATTTAGATGGAGGATTTTTTATTTCCCAAACTTGTGATGGTAGACAATAGAGTGTGGATGTTGAATGGTGAGTGTGTTTGGGACCAACAATTTTATACACATCATGTGTTGGGATTGAAGACAATTTTGAAGGAGGTGGACATCTATGATTGGTGAGCTGCCTTTTTCCATGTGACTCGACATTTTGACTGACTATTGGATTTCGAGTTGGTTCTTTGCTTAATCCAATTTTCTTTAGGATGCATTTTGACTTCATGTGTCCACGTTGATTTTTGGATTTATTGGCTTCAAATGTTTTTGATTTTGAGCTATTGCTTTGTAAGGATTTTGTTTTTTTGGTCCCAATTAGTGGCTTGAAGGATTTGGGAATGATGGTTTTTGGTGTGGATGGGAGGAGTGTTGGCAACAACCTTGTGGTAAGCACTACACATGGCCCCTATTTCGATGCTTGCATTAGATGAAGTTGTCCCTATTATCATTGAGGTGCCAGCAACATCATTGGGTTTCTTGATCGATGAATAACTGAGACTTTGATATCTTGGATTTTCAAAAAACTCTACTGGCTCCAAAATGCCTTGTTCATGTAGGTCTAATCCTTTTCCTTGATACTGCATGTTTTGATAGATTTTGTTTACAATAGGGTATGTGTTCTAGAAACAAGATGCTAGCCTTTTTTTTGGTAGTTGTGAATCATCAATGGTGGTTATCTTATCATTAGCAAGAAAGCTTACTTTGACAAAAGTGAATGATCCTAGCTGATAGGATATTATGGGTTTCTCCTTATTCATGCTTGGCATTGCTTCATCAAGTGGAATGTTGATCTAATCCATATTAGCTTGCTTATCAATACCTTTGACATGAGTCATGTCATTTATCTGATCATCTATATGTGTCTAGGGGAGGCAAGTGCCTCATCTTGAGAAGTGGAGGTTATTGGAATATGGATGGGATCAACTTCAATATTGTGATCTTGAATGGGATGGAAAGGGGTGATAGGATCATCATGGAATTCTAGAGGGTTGGGATCTTGATCAATGATTGGACGAGCTTGAAGGTCAAGATCATCTAGGGAGGATTTGGGTATTTGATCTTGATTCATTTTAGAGCTTGTTTCTTCAAGCTTTGGATCATGCTCTTGACATAGATCCAATTTTGATGATGTGATATGAGTTTGGATATGGATGGGGGATTCTTTGATGGACTTAAGATTTTGGCATGATAATAATGGATTTTGAATAGGACACTTTGGAGTGGGTGTGATAGGTGATGGAGTGCATGACAATGTTTGATCGAGAATTTCTTGATCATAGATAAGATCTTTATCTATAATTGGATTAGCTTGAATTTCATGATTAGTTGTGGAGAGCATTTGAGTATCCTTTTGGGCATTTGAGTATGGTTGTTTAGGATCCTTTATGGATAGCTCTTGTAGGAAATCTTGAAAACATTGGGATGTGATGGGTGGTTTTTGTGAAGGTCCAAGGGATGAAGGATTGGAAGGAGAGATGTAGGCTACTTGAAGGCAAGCTTCTTCAAGACAACCTATTATGGAATAATATGAGGTGGATATGTTATGGCTATGGATGATACTAATGCAATTGTTTTGGGATGAAACATTGATAGATGTAGATGGATGATTTTGATCATGCTTGGGGAGAAGATCTTGATATATTCGTAATTGTTGATTAAGGGAGGGGGATGTATGGCCTTCCACTTCAATCTCATCACAAATGATGAGATCTTGGATGCAATTTTTGAGTTGCATGCATCTCGACATGGTGTGACCTTTGATGCAATGGTACTCACAATACTCATTTTCTTTGTACCATGCAAGTTTAGATTCACTCTCATCAAAAGGTATTATGTATGGAAATTTTATTAGGTTTGCTTGGACGAATTTTTGGAACACCACCTCATAGGTTCCCCCAAGAGAGTGTAGCTATATTTTGGATGATTTGGGGTTTGTGATTGTCCTTGTGGTATAATAACATGTGTTTGTGGTTGAACATTTTGTACATTAGGATTTGTCTATTTAGGCACCTGTCATGTAGTTTGGATGAGCTTGGAGTTAGTTACCTTCTCATTGAAATTTTTTATTCTTACCCCAAAAATGAGGCTTTTCATTGGTTTGGTTATTGTTTTCTTTTTCTTTGTTATAGACCTTAACCAAACCTTTGGCAATGAGGGCTTTCTCAATAGTGACCCCCTTGACAATAATTTCGTCAAAAGCGGATATGCAATGGACTTGTAGACGAAAGGCCATTTTAGGATTAAGATTTGTGATGAAAATATGGACAAGTCCTTTTGGTATAGGCTAAGGGAAGTGACTTGCAAGACTCCTCCATTGTTAAAGGAAGAAAGCAAAACTTTCTCCATTTCATTGTTTAGCATTATAGAGATTAAGCATAGTTAACTAGTTCTCAAGATTGTAGGAGAAATGGGTTACAAAATTATCCACTAAGTCAACAAAAGTTTGAATGGATCCTTGAGGCAAGTGCTTTTCTTCCTAAACTACGAGGAAAGAGTCTAATGAGGTAGATGTTATTATGGGCAACTTCTTGTCATGCCATAGAAAAAATCTTTAATGTGATTGTTGGTAGGTGGAATGATGAGATGGGATTATAGTGAGTTGGGCCTGTATTGGTCATGGAATAGATAGAGGGGGTAACAATTGAATTAAAGATGTCATAGATGGAAAGCTTGTTTGAGGTGGATTAATTGGAGGAGGACATTTAGGGTGGCTGAACTAGAATGAATGCTTAAGTGAATGTGATAAGGTGAAGTTGGGGTATGATGTGAAATGGTGTGCAATGGATTAGGTTGAAAATGATAATGAGTTTCTTTGTATGAATACCATTGAATTAGAGTGTTTGTATGTGTACTTTGAGGCATTTGGGATCTTGAGCTCTCATCTTGGGTAAAATTACTATTAATAGGTACATTAGGGTTAAACTGGTGTTGTTCCATGTGTAGTTTTGTTTGTGACCTAGCAATGGGTGATATGACAAGAATGTCTAATTGTTGGGATATTTTCTTTTTTGGATGATTTTTTTTGAATTTTGAGATTTTTTTTAAGAAAAATTCTTTTTGAATTTTTTGGAGCTTTTGATTTTTTTTGGACTTTTGGTCTTTTTGATTTTTTTTGGATTTTGAGATTTTTTGTTGAATTTGGGGGATTTTTACTTTTTTTTTTTGGATTTTGGAGATTTTTAAAAGTTTTTTTGAGTTTTGGACAATATGTAAAAATGGATGATGTTTGACTAAAGTTGATGTACGATCGTAATGGTTAGCATGGGTTAGGGTGTGACAATGATCAATGTGGAGGATAGATGATGAGATTATATAAATCAAAGGTGCCTTTGAATCAAGACATAGGATAGTTGATTTGTGATTTTAGTCATTCCTACTTGAGATAGGCAAAGTTCTCAAGAAAGATTTACTAGGATTCTTATATTAATTATCTTAGGATAGGCCAAGTTCTTATGTTAATTTCGTCCAAGGTGGTGGGATGATTTGATTTCTTCAATTAGTTTGCTACTTAAGACGGGCAAAGTTCTTAAGAATACAAGAATTGAGGATAGAATAGAATATGAAGTCTTGATTTTCAAAGGAAATTTTAGACTTAGATTGAAATGGATGGTGATGTGAGTTGATTTGCTATGTGTTTTGGTTGATATAGATGAGGATGTTTGAAGTCTATTTGTGAATGGTCAAGATTGGATGTGTTTGGTGGGGCATGATGGTGCTAGGATATGATGTTATGATATGGATTTAAATGATGGTGTTAGACCTAAGATGTGGTTAAGAGCAATGTGATGTTGGATTGGAGATACAAGATGTTGTTATGGCATTTGTGTATATGGGGAGTTTGGACAAGGTAATTATATGATGTGGATTTTAAGTGACGGTGTAAACTTAGGGTTTGGACAAGTTTATGGTATGATATGGATGTAAGTGATGGTCTAAATGTGGGATAATGGGTGTATGATGGTCTAAATCAAGGATAATGGATGTGTATGTGGAGGTTGATGATGAGAGGATGTTATGATATGGATGTAAAGGATGATCTAAACAAGGATAATGGATGTGTATGAAAATGTTGATGACATAAGAATGCTATGATATTGGAGTATCCTATGATTGGGACAAAAATGATGGTATGGTATGGATGCAAATGATGATTTAAACTTAGGATAGCAAGTGTATATAAGGATGTTGGTTACAAAAGGATGTTATGATATGGATGTAAATGAGGTTATGGTATGACAAAAGGATGTTATGCTATGGATGGTGATCTAATTTAGGATATGGATGTAAGGATGGTTTAAACCAAGGATAATGGATGTGTATGAGAATGTAGACCTAGGATGTGGACAAGATAATGTTATGAGGAGGATGTGAATGAGTGTGTACCTAGGATTAAGACAAGATTATGGTATGAGATGTATGTGAATGAGGGTATGTGGTTTGGAAGGATAGATTGATGGAGAAACCCTACGAGGGGGTACGCTAAATGTGACCTAGGGTTATGTCAAAATGAGATAAATGTATGGATCATAGCAGCAAAAGTCCTTAGGGGAAAAATTGGCAAACCAAATGTGTAAGATTTTTTTTTGAAAATCGAGAAAACATTAGGAAAAAATCGGATTGAAAAAAATATAATAATATATATTTAATTGTAATATAATATAATAATATATATAATTATATAATAATTAATATTATTATAATTATATATTATTATTATATATAATATTTAATTAATATATTATAACAACATGGTGTATACCCGAGAGTTCAGAGCCTCGGTCATATTCTCAGGAGAAGGCGAATTCAGGTGATCCAACCAACCCATTCCCGCTCCTTTACCCTCATGCTCTGTTTACCTTGAAGGTATTGGATAGATAAAAGCTAGAATAGTCGTAGTTGAGATCTGCAGAAACCAGAGAAAAAGCTTAGCTACGGCGCATTGTGTTTGTGCACCCTTGTGTCCTACCGCTAAAGCATAAAAAGATAGGAACTTTAGTTTACATTTCCCTTCCTAACGCATTGCTCCCAGTAGAGAGGGACTTCTCTTTAAATAACAAAGAAGTGTTGCAAAACATTTGAAATAGCTGAACGTTTATAATCAGCACTCCAGAGGTGCTAATTTAAATGCCAACAGTTTTCTGGCGCCCACCGTGGGGCAACGAGGCATCAAACTTCAAGAAAAGCTAAACGCTTTTATGTCACGGGAATGACTATCTGGCGTCCTTGGGCCCCAGTAGAGCAACCTGATCTTGTTCTAGCAACTCTCCAACCAGATCTCACATACATTGAAGGAGAGCAATTGGATATCATCAGCAGCTTGCGGATCTTCATCTTCGAGAAGAATACATCACCAGCTCAGTGGAGAGCCGCACCCATTACTCTGGACGAGGAAGAAAGAAAGGCTGATCTAGCAGCCGAGAGACCAGTATTACAACCACCTGCGTGGCAATAAGCATCCTGGCTCACCGAGTGTATATAAGGAGGAGGACCAATCCTCTTTTTCAAGAAGAAGTCGTAGAAGCATCCGACACAGAGCAGATATTTCAAGAGGTTCGAGAGCAATTCCTAGAAGAACCACAGCAAGAACCTCCTGCTCAGGCAATGGCCGACAACATTAACATTCATAACGGCAATGGCCGTAATAATGACAACAATGGCAACGGTAACTACATCAACAATCTTTTTGGCAATGGCCGAAATGCAAGAGTTGCCAGACATGTTGCCCCACGTCCATGGGGTAACAACATAGGTCCGTTGGCCTTACAAGGAAACCATGAACTTCCCAAGGGATCATGGAAGCATTTCCCAAGATTCCATGGCGACGGGACTAGACATCCTGATGAACATCTCTCAGCATTCACAGCGGCCTGTTCCGTTCTGTCTGTGCCACATGAAGATATCGCCGTTCGACTCTTTGTCGAAACTCTTGAAGCAAATGCAGCTGACTGGTTCAATCATTTGCAACTGGGAATTATCACAAACTGGGAAGACATGAGCGAAAAGTTCTTGGCCAGATTCAGACCTGTTGAAGACAGTCATCAATTGTTTGCCCGTTTATCTAACTCAAAGATGGAGTCCATAGAACCGATGAGAGAGTTTGTAGCAAGGTTTAATCTCCTAGTTACATGAATTTCCACACACTGAATCCATCTGATGAGATCCTGATGAGCAGCTTCATCAACACCCTTCCCTCAGAGATAGCCTTTTTCATAAAAGGCAGTCATGAAGAAGACTTGCTGGTAGCTCAAGAGAAGGCTATCGAACTTGAGGATCACATGATCACTACGGGAAAGATGAAAAATGATGTTATCAGACCGCTGGTCCAAGCATCAGCAGATCCATTGCTACAAAAGGTAGCAAACGAGGTGACGATCCTCAAAAGACAGTTACCCAACCAAGGGCAACAAGCAATGCCCACACCACCACCATATCAACAACAACAGCAGTACCAGCCACAACAGCAGTACCAGCCTCAACAGCCCTATCAGCCGAAGTTTTCAGGACCGCCTAGACAAGCAGAACCTGAGAAATCCAATGTGTTCTGTTGTTTCCATGATTCAGACGAACACACTGGATCTTCATGTCCTGAGAATCAAAGAATGAATCAAATAATGGGATATGCCGGAGATGCAGTTCCAAGCTCAAATGCAGTACCTTCAAATTCGAACGTTGCTCCACCTCAAATGGACAATTTTGATGGCGACTCCGCAACGGGATACTTTCATAGCGAACCCGTAAATCAAGAAGAAGAAGACTACCGTCAGTACAATCTTGCTGTCAATCACGAGAACCTGTCAACACCTGTGTTTACATGTGCTCAGCATTTCAAAGCACAGAAAGAGGAAGACGAAAGACGGAAGTCCAATGAAAAGGGAAAAGAAGCTTCCACTTTTAATCCCAAGTCTACACATGAGTTCGTCACACCAGTTTCTCAAGACCCGTCCTCGACGAGTTTTGACATAGTGACATCTATGATGAAGACGAAGGTACAAATTTCACAGTTGGAGTATCTCCAGGATCATCCCGATCAAATGGATCGGATTCTCAAGGTAATTCAAAAGCCAATCGTCATACAACCCACATTGCTAGCATCTTCTGTGCCAGGGGGAGAAAAGCCAAAACCTTTTTACATATCTTTGTATATGGGAGGATATAAGCTTAGCAATTGTATAATTGATTCAGGGGCATTTGACAATGTCATGCCTTTACAAATCATGAAAGCTTTAGGACTATCATGCACGGAAACCAAAGAAAAGTGTTATTCACTTGAATCAAAACTCGTGCCCTTGGTGGGTCAGCTGAAGGATGCTCAAGTAGGATTGGCATCCTGCCCAGAAAAGAAGATCATGATGACCATTCTCATAGCTTACATCCCAATCAGTTATGGAATGCTCCTGAGCAGAAGCTTCTGCAAGGATCTCGGAGGCGAGATTCAACTGGATTGGTCGTACGCGACAATCCCATTGAAAAAGGGCACTTTCAAGTTAGAACCTGAGGCTAAGTCAACATTCATAGTGGTGAAATCTCAAGACCCACAAGCCCAAGTGTTACATCAAAGCACGGGTCCTGGCACTTATGCCATGCTGTCAGAAGTAACCGAAGAGGAAGAAAATTTTGCACTTACCACACAAACATTGAATGAAGATTCAAGAATGTGGAATATGTAATTCGACGGCAGTTGCTCAACAGCAGGATCGGGAGCGGGAGTTGTCTTTACCTCTCCCGAAGGAACATTGTACCCATTTGCTTATCGTTTGCAGTTCGATAACACGAACAATACTGCAGAATATGAGGTGCTCATACTTGGCCTCAAAAATGCAAGAGATATGGGTATAAAATACCTTCAAGTTGAAGGCGACGCAGAGCTGATCGTTCAACAGGTCAGAGGACTGTATCAAGTAAGGAGAAGTCGCCTTTCTTCTTACCGACAAAGGGTGTGGAATGCGATCGACTGGTTCGAAGCATTCAACATCAAATACATACCACGTGAGCAGAATAGCAAAGCAGATTCCCTTGCGGTAATCAGCAGCTCTTTTCATGCCCCATTCTAATTTTCGTCAGAATGTTTTCGCTGTCGAGCTCATCTACAGGCCAGCCATCCCCGACAACTGCGACAATTGGCAGGTCTTTACTAATGACAATGATATTCAAGAGTTACGCTGCATGGAAGACAATTACCAAGAATTATTCTTTGAAGGTAGTGCTTCTCCCTCCAAGGAATCTGTGGCAGAAGATTCCGAAGTCACGGAATCTGGTATCATCCAACTAAAGGGCAATAATATCCCCAAGGGTCTAGTATCCTTGGAGGATATATTTGATAGACACGACAGACGTGTTCAGGATCAAAGGAATTCCAATGACAAGACGTCAGCCGACTACCAACAAGTCAACATTGGTACGGAAGATAAGACTCGGCTTGTCAACCTAGGCAAATGTTGCACTGCGGAAGAAAGCGACAATTTCATCTCTCTATTCAAACAATACCAAGACGTCTTTGCATGGTCCTATGAAGACCTGAAAACATTCAAGCCAAAGGAATTGTCCCATACAATTCCACTAAAGTCTGACATCAAGCCTTTCAAGCAGAAGCAGAGACACTACAACCCGCGTGTCCAAGATACAATCTACGCGGAGGTGAAAAAGATGGTGGATGCCAAGATCATATACCCGATCCACTATTCCACCTGGGTGTCAAATATTGTTCCTATACGCAAAAAGAGCGGAGAAATCCGGATTTGTGTAGACTTCAGGAACCTAAACCAATCGTCACTAAAGGATAATTATCCTTTGCCCATCATGGAACATACATTGCAAACAGTAACCGGTTCGGAGATGTTGTCATTACTTGATGGATTTTCGGGATACAACCAGATTGCTGTAGCTGAAGAAGATCAACTCAAGACAGCGTTCACCACTCCATGGGGAACGTTCGCCTACGAGAGGATGCCCTTCGGCCTCATCAACGCCGGTGCTACTTTTCAGCGAGCCATGGACTTGGCGTTTGGCGACTTAAAGGACAAATTGATAGTCGTCTATCTTGACGACCTTACCGCTTTCTCAAAGAAGCGGCAAGATCATTTTCAGCACTTAGTGAAAGTGTTTGAGAGATGCAGGTATCACCACATATCACTGAATCCGAAGAAGTCTATCTTCGTAGTGACAGAAGGCAAATTGCTCGGTCACATCGTCTCTAAAGAAGGGACTAGGATAGACCCTAATCGGGTAGATGCAATCAAGGACCTGACTCTCCCCACCAATAAAACTGGGGTACACTCTTTCTTCGGCAAAGTCAATTCTATACGAAGATTTGTACCTGACTTCTCGGAGCTGACCAAAGACATCTCGGCAATGATGAAGAAAACGATTGCTTTCAAATGGACCGATGAAGGAAGGAAGGCGTTCGAGAAAATAAAAGAGGCCATCAGTAAAGCGCCAGTGTTGGTTCGACCTGATTTCAATAAAGAATTTATTCTTTATTGTTATGCGTCGGAACATACTCTCTCCGCCATACTGACTCAGAAGTTGAATGAAGAGACTGAGTCACCTATCACTTTCATGAGCAGCAGCTTCAAGGATAGTGAATCTCGGTACTCCCAAATAGAGAAGAACGCATATGCAGTTGTAAGGGCTGTTAAGAATTTCAGATTCTACATCCTAAACTCTCACACTACTGTGTATGTCACAGACCCCGCGGTCAAGAGTGTCCTTACTCAACAAGAAATGGGCACCAAAAGAGGCAACTGGATTGCAATAGTTCAAGAATACGACTTGGATATCAAGCCTACCAAGCTCGTTCGCGGGAGAGGTCTATGTCAACTCCTAGCAGAAGATGGTGATTTAAAGCACCAAGTTGAAGATGGAATCTCAGGAACAGAAATGGAAGAAGACCTCCCAATGGTCTTATTAGTTGAATCTGCTCAAGAGTGGTACGCAGAATTGTGGTACTACCTAACCTACGGGGAATGTCCAACACACTTGGATAAGCAGCAGAGAAGAACTTTGAAATTACAAGCACAAGGTTATGTGCTTGGAGGAAATGTTCTATACAAGCGTGGGCTTGATGGAACGTTCCTACTATGCGTCACCAAAGATCAACAAAGACGATTGTTGAAGGCATTCCATGATCAAGCATGCGGAGGCCACTTCTCATCAAGGGTTACCGCATTCAAGATCTTGCGGGCATTATTCTTTTGGCCGACTTTGTTCCGCGACGCGTATGACTGGGTGCACAGATGCACATTGTGCCAACAATTTGTTGGTAAACTTAAGCTGTCAAACCTTCCACTCAGGCCGGTGGTGATAGATGCTCCATTCCAGCAATGGGGCATAGACTTTGTGGGACCTATCAACCCTCATTCCAGCAAAGGACATGTCTACGTCCTCACAGCGACAGACTATTTCACTAAGTGGGTTGAGGCAATTCCTGTAAAGCAGGCTACTTCCGAGGTGGTGTGTAATTTCCTCAAGGAGAACATCATTACACGCTTCGGAGTACCCAAAAAGATCGTAACTGACAACGCTACAAGCTTCTCGTCAGAGGAGTTGATAGAATTTTGTTTTGACTACGGCATCACCTTGTCCCATTCTTCAGATTACTATCCACAAGGTAATGGACAAGCCAAATCGTCAAATAAGAACATAGTCACAATAGTGCGCAAGATGGTTGATTCCAACCAACGGGCTTGGCACACGAAATTGTACGATGCTCTTTGGGCTGATAGAATCACGCCTAAGAGAGCTATCGGCACTTCACCTTTCATAATCCTATATGGCACTGAAGCTGTGTTACCCATCACTCTAGAGTTGTCCGCTTTGCAGCTGGCATCCACAATAGAAAATGAGGAATTCAAAGATCCTATTGAGAAACGTATCTTATGCCTGATGAAACTTCAAGAAGAAAGGGTGGAGATAGTTGATAAAATCACTCAGCATCAAGAGCGAGTGAAGAAGATCTTTGACAAGAAGGCTCAGCAACGAGACTTTGAGATTGGAGATAAAGTCTTATTATGGGACAAGAGACACGAATCAAAGGGAATGCATGGAAAATTTGACTCCCTTTGTTTGGGGCCATTCCTGATTCATAATATTGCAGGAGAGAATTCCTATATTCTCTCACATTCAGACGGGAGGCTCTTCCCACTGCCTTACAGCGGGCAGTACTTGAAGCATTTCATCCCTTCGGGGATGGGGTGAGTATATATTGTAAATACTTTTCCTTGCTTTAATGTTATGTTATGTTTTTCCCCGTTCAGTGAAGTATTGTCGTGTTTTAGGTGATTTCTTAGATGTTTTGTCGTAGGTGAATAAATTGGGGGAACCCAATAAATAAGGTGAACTCTATTTTTAGGTATGTATGGAACCAAAGTCCTAACTCCGTTACCCAACTAATTAGATATACTGGTCTACGAAACTTGAGATTCTCGGTTCTCTTATGCCATAGGTATCCGACATGGTCACTAGACGGAGCCTAATGTTGTACCCAAAATAAATTTTTGGCATTTTGTATAAATTGAGCTAAATCTTGTTAAAATGCCATGTAAAGTCTGTTTTAGGTCAAACCAATCATAGAATCTTGGTGGGTTTCTGTCAAGGAACACATGTGCAAAATTCTGAAAATTTGAAAATTAGGGTTTTTCGCCCCTATTTTTAGGGAAACCCCCGAAAATAGGACCTTCCCAGAAATGATTGAAAATGATTTTGATAGGATTAAAAGGCTTCATGATCACATTGGTCAAGTCAGAATCATCAAAAGACATGTTTTACTCTGGTGGGTCTATTTCTATTTTTCAGGAATAAAGTTAGGAGCTCCACAGCCATTAATGGCAGATTGGCCAGTACCAGGTGCTGAAAGCTAAGCTTCAAAAGCTTCAACAACGCAATCATGGCGGAAAAGGTCCAAAATGGTGCAATTTGATGGGAGATTCCTGAAATTGAAAAAGGTCAAAATTTGACTAACTCTGGAAATGTTACGAAGGAGAGATTGTTCGCATGCTGAAAAGAGCCTTTTTCAAGCAGGGGCGCCCATGCTCTTTTAAGGTCAAATGAAGTCATTCAGATCATCCAAGGCATTCATTCTCGTCAAATCTAACACCTCTGGAGTGCAGGTTTGTACGGACAGCTATGTACACTACGCAATGAGTGCTCTTCAAATTAGGAGGGGAAGCTCCCTCGCTATGGAATGGAAAAGAAAAGTAATCTAAGTCCTATCTTTTTGTTCTCAGCTGAAGAGGCACAAGGTTAAGAAAACCAAGAACGTTGCAGCTAAGGATTTTCTGGTTTCGCAGATCATTAACTACAACTAAGCTAACTACTTTAAATCTATCCAGTTTCCTCAAGAAAACAGAGCATGAGGAAATGGAGCAGGGATGACTATTGGACGATAAACGAGTTTAGATTCTCTACTTGAAGGCAAGGTGGCGCAACTATCATCTCAATCTAAACAAGCTTATTGGGCACAAAACAGATTTAAGAATTTACCAAGACAACCTTATGGAACCCTGTGTGGCATAACACTTGATCGAAATAGTAAAGTCTTCACAAAACAGCCTTTATCATCACAACCTCACGAAACCCTATGTGGCATAACCTTTGACTATAATGATAAAGATTCACAAACAGATTTATCACCGTAATTTCTCGAAACCCTATGTGGCATAACGATTGATCACAATGGTAAATTAACACAAAACAGATTTATCATCTCAATCTCTCGAAACCCTATGTGGCATAACAATTGACCTCAATGGTAAATATGTTCAAACAGATCTAACTATGAGAGGAATTTACCACGCCAATCTTATGGAACCCTATGTGGCATAACACTTGATTGAAAGTAGTAAAGACTTCACAAAACGATTTTATCATCACAATCTCACGAAACCCTATGTGGCATAACACTTGATTGAAATGATAAAAGATTCACAAGACATAAAGAATCCACCATTACAATTGCATGAAACCCTATGTGGCATAACACTTAATCATAATAGCGAAGACACATGAACAAATACCAAAAGAGCAATATTGAGGGCAAGGTAGGCGCAGCATATATTTCTCTCTCAAGCAAAAGTTATTTACAAATGAGCAAAAGCTCTTATTTATATACATCAAGGTGTAGGGAACCCTAAAATCACCTTTGAGTCATCTACAGTTCTTGCAATGCATGCAAGATTTGCGCCAAACCCTAATGAAATAAACTATACAGCTTAACCGGAAAGCTACCATCGGGCTAATCGAAACATCTAATCTAAAATGGACTACCGCATGAGCATGCACGCCCTTATTGAAAGCAAGTTAATCGAAGACTACCATCGCTTAACGAAACCCTAAAAAAAAACTCCAAGTGTGTAAAGCTGATCTCAGAATAGATATGCATGTGATGACAACATCGAGTTAACTTGAAAGGGTAACACCAAGTTCAACTCGTGTGTGTAATGTCTATCCTGAGAGGTGGAAACTGAAGTCTACTGGTCGTGATCTCGAGCAACCAATCCATCAACGAGATTGTTAACTGCATCAACATCTGAAAGTCAACAACTTGAGCAATCTTGGCAATCTTTGCACACTCAAACTAGCATTTCACTGACTGGTAACTTTGGCGGCTCCGTGACTGAAGTGATGGCCATTATCTCTTCTGTGGCTTGATACAAATCGGTCTCAGCTTTTCTAACGAAATCATGAATTAAGACCGATTTGGTCTTGAATTCCGTCCCTGTAATCATACTGGAAAAACTCGCTGTTGACGTGAACATATATTGACAAGATTTCTGGAAAGCTAAAAATAGCCTGCTGAGGCTAAAAATAGCCTATCGAAGGGTTATTTTCGGCGAAAATATGAGATATGGGTTTTGTCCAGAAAAAGATTCTAAGACAACCCAGAACGTTAGAAATGCGAAAATCTAACTTCTACTCGACCATGCAAAGACTTTTCAGTTGAGAAAATTAGAAACTCAAGAATGAATGTTCTGAAGTTAAAAATTCCTGAAAAATCAAATGCACGATTTTAATTCGAGGAAGCTATATGAAAATGATCCAGATGCTGAGACTTGTTGAATTTTGCCAATTTCAGGAACATGCGAATTGAAAACTGAGAGAAATCTGAGAACCAAGGAGGAAAAAGACGTTTTTTGTATGTCTTCTTCAATGAAAATCGCCCTTGAATTCTTTAAATTGCTGACAATATGAACTTTTAACCTGCAAAAGAATGTGATTGGAGAAATCGCCTTTGGAAATAGATGAGAAATCTGCCTTTGTTTGAGAAATACAATCTCCCTTGAAAATACGCCTTTGCCTTGAAGAAAAACGAATTTTGCTTGAAAAATATGAATTTCTCTTAAGAAAAACGAATTTCTCTTTAGCTTTATGAATAATAAATGAAGATGGCGCCATACTTAAACAAGATGAAATTCGCATCAATCTGGCAACTGCAAGATTTAAAACCCTGATGAAAATAGAAGCCTTCCCATTGGTCGCCCTTCAGTTCAACTGGTACTGACTGGAAGTTCAAAAATAAATAATAATAAAATATTTATTATGCAATAGCAAAGGCGCCAAAAATAGAAAATCGCCACTCAATGCTAAAATATGCAAAATATTTGAAACTCCAGTTGACAATTGAATGAAGCTTTAGGCTTCACCGTTGGACTTCACCGATTCCGAAAAGTCATCATTCGAGCTTATAGGCGTCCATTTGCTCAAGATACCACTTTTTATTAACTTCCTATTTATAGCTGACAACACCGTCACGACTGGCCAACTTCGACATCGATTTCTGGATGACCGGTGATGCGAGATCGTTTCCAGATATCACTGGAAGCCTACAACAAGGAAGAAATGTCTGCTGGGGAGACATAACTGCAAAATCCATCGTTTAACCCTTGAAAAATTAAGCGCATTGATTAAATTGCTTTACGGGTTCCAGACTTAGCCATTTTCCTAAACCGCCCCCGACACTTCAAACGGCCGCCGCAAACGGTGAACCCGCTTATACGAGATGAGCCATGATGATTGGACATTCCTGTGGTACGCATCCACATGTACCATACGTAAGCTGTGTTAAGGGCTCAAAAGTAAAAGGCCCCTGGCTCTAGGTTGCACTGGTATGATTTTGACGAAAGTCGAGCTTTCACCAAAATACCCTACTTTGATCGCTGATATCTGGAGCTGAGATGACCCGATTCAAGCACTATCTGTTTTAACGGACAGCCAAAAGGGCCCACAAGAGAAGTCTCGGAGGTGACGAAGCAAGAAAACTGCTTCTAAGACCTCAAAAACTCCAGTGCGTATTTTAAATAAAATTACCGCCTCCGCATTTCTAGCCATTTTCCTAACATCATTTGCAGTATTAACAAAGATTCGCACGCACGAGCGACTGCTAATGCTGAAGGCCGATACGGCGTTTCGTTGGAAAGATAAATGATAACGCCAATAGTCGTGAAGACTTCGAACGCGAACGGGCTCATCTCGACAGCCAAAGGCTAGGCGCCTTGAACCGTGGAAATACAATCGAAAATTATTTGTTGGTCCGCCTCAAAATTACGTGGTTAGAATCTCCGCCACGACCACCAGGAACGCCGGACGACAAGCTGAATGTGCTTGCGCTGAGCCAGAATACTACTGATGTTAGGAAGACTGCTTCACAAATTTTGCCATCTGAAGGGTCCTTTAAACAGCGCCCCTGGCCTGTACTTGCACTGGGAATAAACGGAGAAGCTCAGAAAACGTGAAAACTCCATTTTAAGCTGATCTTTGGACGACGCGCCGAACTCGAGAGTCGATGACTTCGCTGATATCTCGTCGGATAAGGCAGTTGTGAACAAATTGACCGCATCCGCATCAAACCGCTGGGATTTACCGCTTCAAGATGGGCGCCCTCAGGCTAGAGGCGCGCTTTTGCCTGAAAAGGACAAGTTTCTCACATCTGACAATTTAGGGATTTCAACTTATGTCGCTGTTTGCCGGAGCTGTGGGTCTCGGAAAGCTTCGCTGGAGGGCTCGACGGATAGCCAGACTAATTCTGAAGAGATTGACTGTATGCTCGAGCATTTTAAACAAGATCTTGACCTCCAACAAGTTGGGCGCCCCTGGGCTATACTTGCACTTTCTGACTTTTCCTTTGAAAAATCTTCATAAATTGATCACTAAAAACTCTGTTTCGATCACTGAAATGACCGTGTGCAATGTGAAATGTCGTCGTGAGATGCTCCTCCATCGTGAAAAGCTCCATTCTGAGTCACTGCTTCAGGTTTTGTTCAATATAACTGACTTTGACTGACAAATTATTGACAAAAACTCCATGCTTGATATTGCCCAAAACTGTGTTTTACAACATTTTAGCAAGGTTTAGACTATTTCATGCAAAATCCCTTGATGAAGCAAAAAATTTGGTTTGGGTACAACACATTCTTGACGTTTGCCTGCTGGCGCGACAATGAAACAAACAGATTAATCATCTGAAGGACAGATCACAAGCAGCTACTGACAAAGCAAAAAGAGGCAGTTGAGGAAATGTCAGGAAACCACAGTTAACGGCAAAGTTCTAAGAGAAAAAGAGCCTTTCCAAAAGAAAGGCGCCCTTCTTTTTTGACCTCCAGATGCTGATAAATGACAAAAGGCTTCCCAGGACAACCTTCTTAGCCCAAGTAGATCTCAGCAACGCAACTGCAAACACCAACATCTAACAGGGCAGTCAACGGATAATCTGGATCAAAGTAGGCAACTTTTCAGATGGAAATAATCAGGCCAAAAGACAAAAGCGCCCTTTTCAAGGAGGGGCACCCTTGAATAAAGGAACCCTAGAATGAAATCCAAGTTTTTTGAAGAAGGTCATCTTTGGCAGAATAGAGCTGGCTACCTGATAAGACATCAAGCGAAATCATCTGACTCTCCGATCAATGAGAAATCTAGATCAAAGCACGAGAGGTCATTTCAAAAGGCTGAAGAACGAAGTTTGAAAATTCACCAAGGCATTAGCAAAAGAGCCTTTTCTTGGAAAAGGCACCCATTCTTTTGAAGCCTTAAACTCAGCTTTTCATCATCATGTCTCCCAGACACTTATTTTCAGTATGGATCCAGCTCTGCAGTGAATGTGTTAGCGACATCTCAGGATCAACAAATAACGCTAGATTCAAGATCAAACAGAGGGCTTTCAGGAGAGTAAATATTGAAAAACTTGCAAAAAACCAAAAGGGACGCCTAAAAGAAGTCAAGGGTCAATTTGTTGACTAAAGTCAAGAGCTTTTGAGTTAAAATTGGCTAAACACTCCACGATCAGTGGAAATCACCTTTTTGGACTTTAGATCAAGCCAAAATCACTTTTGAGCTTGAGTTAGGTCCCCAAACTTGTGGATCTAAGGCTTGAACATATATATTCAAGGTGAAGGCGTCCTATTTCATTATTTCATTGCAGGTTAAGAGATCAAGAACAGCCACAAGCTCTCAAGGACGCCATTGATAGATCTGAACAAGGTTTTCATCCGTTCTTCAATTTTTCTTGCAGATCTAAAGCAGAAGAAGATTGCTATTTTGAGGATTGATTCAGAGATAGATTTTTTCAGAAATCGAGAAAACTTCCAATCCATCTTCCGTCTACTTCTCTCTTCTCGGTCTTAGGTTTTGCATTTTACGTAAAAGCAACAAAGCTCGATCAAATCAACTGGGTAGATTCAAGATAATTTTCCGTGAGAAACCCATCTCGACAAATTTTCCAGAATCAGCAAACTTGCTGCCCCTATTTTTGGGGGTTTTTCCGAAAAAGTTTCAGAATCCAAATTCTGAGGAACTGGGTTTGTTCAGCATTGAAGCACGAACAAAACCCATGTGCCAGATTTTTCCGGAAAAATACTTCTCGGCAGGGCGCTATTTTCAGGGGTTTTTCAAAAGTTGTCTGAACACGTCTGTGTTTACAGTCAATAGGCGAGTTCTTCTTCACAGAATGACAATTTGGCGTCCTGGGACTCCAATTGAACAACTAGACCTTGCACCAGCAACTCTCCAACTAGATCTTACACACATTGTTGGAGAGCAAACGGACATCATCAGCAGTCTACGGATCTTTATCTTTGAAAAGAATACATGTCCCACTCAGTGGAGACCTGCAGCAATTACTCTGGACGAAGAAGAAAGAAAGACTGATCTTGCAGCAAAAAGACCAATATTACCACCTCCCGCGTGGCAGTAAGCACCTTGGCTTGCCAGCTGTGAAGAGGTCATTCCAAGCATGGAGCCGCCAAAAGTTACCAAGAGCAACAACTTGCACAAGAAGAGGAGATGGCGTGTCATCAAAAAATTGACTATCCGAAAACGGAAGAAGTCAACACAGATCAAGGAGCTGTTGACCGGAAGTGATGATGAGGTGTCAGACACCCAGGAAGGACGTCCTACCCTCCAAATGGCATTTATGATACTTGAGTTTGACTTGATGCTTCTTTCCAAGTCAACTCAAGATGACATTAAATGTAGTTGGAGTTAACTTGATGCTTCTTTCCAAGTTTAACTCCACTTTCCTTAAATCATGCATTGTCAGATTCCACTGATTAAGGATGTCTAATTGGCTTCCATGATTTGTGGATCTTAGATCTCCACTAAATGTGGATGTCTATTTTGGAGGGATATTTACATTAAAGTTCACCTTTAGTTTACTTTCAGTCAACTGAAGTAGTTTCCAGTTGACTCTTTGTTGACTTTCAGTTAACTGAAGTAGTTTTCCAATTAACTGCTTGTTCCCTCTTTTTAGGAATAAATCTTGCTAATTGATTGGCAAGAACTCATTGTTAACTCAAGGAGATTTTGGGGTTGCCCACTTCTTTGAGTTCTATAAATAAGGGCCTTGGGCTCATTATTTGTTTAACTTTTATTTGCTATGCAAAATTGCTGCGCCATTGTTGCCAACAGCTTTGAAAGCGGATATTTGTTCACTCTTGGATGAGAGTTCGTTGGTCGATCGTAATTGTGCATGATTTCGTGCCTTTGCTTTCCCAACCTTTGTAATTCGTTGATAAAGCTTTGAAGGAGAATATCAGAAGGCGCTTGCATTTTGGTCAATCTTTTTGAGTTATGTCCACGTCTTGTATCTAATAGCTCGTTGTTTCATTTCCCTCCTCGGATAGGAGTCCCTCCTCCTTGGATATTTGTTATTAACAGTTATCGTTCGTTGTTGTTTAATGTATTGACTTTCAAGCTATACTTCGGATAGGAGTCCCTCCTCCTTAGCAAGCTCATTGGCCAAGACATCGTAAATTGTTGTTTCTTGTAAACTATTTCCTAGCCCATACCTCGGATAGGAGTCCCTCCTCCTTGGTAGGTCTCAGATCTAGTTTACCGTATACAGTGTTTGCTTGTACCAACCTTATCTTGGTGTATACCCGAGAGTTCAGAGCCTCGGTCATATTCTCAGGAGACGACGAATTCAGGTGATCCAACCAACCCATTCCCGCTCCTTTACCCTCATGCTCTGTTTACCTTGAAGGTATTGGATAGATAAAAGCTAGAATAGTCGTAGTTGAGATCTGCAGAAACCAGAGAAAAAGCTTAGCTACGGCGCATTGTGTTTGTGCACCCTTGTGTCCTACCGCTGAAGCATAAAAAGATGGGAACTTTAGTTTACATTTCCCTTCCTAACGCATTGCTCCCAGCAGAGAGGGACTTCTCCTCTTTAAATAACGAAGAAGTGTTGCAAAACATTTGAAATAGCTGAACGTTTACAATCAACACTCCAGAGGTGCTAATTTAAACGCCAACACAACAATGGATAATTATTATATTAGATTATACTTTGAGTACAAATTAAAAAAAATGAGAACAAAATAAAACGCTTTGTTGTGCATTGCCTTGTTGCATAAGGGCTTAGTGAATTTGTAGGTGGAACATACATGGAATCAGTTGCATCGCGTTTTTGGTAACACCCTCCCATCACCTTCCCATCGTGTTTCTAGTAATAGAGGCATAAACCACACCCTCTCGTCGTGTTTTTGGTAATATAGGCATAAACCCTAACATATATCCCACACAAAAAAAAACATTGAAATTTTGCATAAAGCTGCTAAATTGTTCCTCTCGATTTCTTTAGAAATCCAAGTCACGTTGGCAAAGAACCTTGATCTTGCAATTTTGCAGGAAATAATTTTCCATTGAATCTCTTACATTGGAATCCTCTATATAGGCATTGATTGCAGGAGCAATGTCAATAGGTCACTGTTGAAGCGAAAGAGCTCCAAAGAAGAGGTCATGATCAGGAGTACACTATCAATCTTCATGAACACCTTCCTGATTGGTACAATTTTTAGTTTTAGTTTTTAAATTTCTTTCACGAAATGGAAAATAATGTTGCTTGAATCTGGTTAAGATTCAAAATTATTAGTATAATATCTTTCTATTTGTTTAGTTAATGGTCATCTTGTCATATTTAGTTGTTTAGGATAGTTTCTATTTTTCGTCTTCTGTTAACGTTTGTTTCTTTTAGAAACGTCTTTGTAATCTATTTATTGAAGCTTTCGCTTCTCTTGTAAATAATATCGATTATTTGAACATGGTATTAGAGCTAGTCTGAGCTTGCCTCCCTCATGGGAGGGCTCAGGACTTTGGGAGGGTTTGATGAAGTAGGGTTCTGAAAATCGCGAGCTAGGGTTCATGGTTGTGTTTTTTTAGAGATTTGTGTTCTTACTTCTAGATTTTTCGTGGGTTCCTTTGTGGAGAAATCGCGGGCTTGTGTGAAGAAAACGTGTCCAAAACCTGCATCTACGGATCGTGCGTGTTTTTCCTAAAGAATCGTGCGCCGTTTTTTCTATGCATCGGATTTTCTTTTTGAGAATCGCGTGAAGGTTTATCATCTTTCGCGCCTGTGTTTCTTTGCAAAAATTGCGACCTCTATTCACGTTTTTCCTTCCGCTGTAGGTTTTTTGTGAATCGCAACAACTTTTTGGTCTTTTTTTTTTGCATGATTCGTGTCCTCTGCAAGTTGCAAGGGTTTGTGTAGTCTTCTCACGTGCGACTCTGTTCGTGGCATTTGTTTTGGACATTTTCTGGGTGCATTTGTTCTGGACGTTTTCTGGGTGCATCGGCTTTCTTCTTGGTGTTCAAATTTTTTGTGACGTCTTCAGCTTGAATTTTGTCAGGATTTGTTGACTACTTCTCCTACTCTTTGCATTCCTTTGTGGTGCATTTATCCTTCACGGGTTTGTGTTCTTTGTTGAGCTTTGTTGACTTTTAGCCGCTCGATGGTAAAATATTCGATGTTCTGTTAGGTGGGTTTTTTAATATTTTTTTCCCTTATAAAAAAAATTAGTTTGGTGGGTTTTTAATATTTTTTTGTCCCTTAAAAAACCGTTTCATGGGTTTTAACATTGTTTGTACCTTAAAAAAAAAATTTGCTTGGTGGGTTTTAATATTTTTGTCCCTTAAAAAAATCTATGGTGGGTTTTTGTCCCTTTAAAAGAATTTTGATGGGTTTTAATAAATTTTCCCCTTAAAATTTTTTGATGGGTTTTACAATTTTGTCCCTATAAAAAATTATTCTTGGTTTTGTTTTTTTTTTGACTTTTTGCCTAAAAAAAATCATGGGAGGGTTTATAATTTTTTTCCTCAAAAATTAAGGGTTTGCTCTTGTATGCCCTAGTTAGGGTTTCCGCATTTCGGGAGGGCTCTCTGGTTTCTAGAAAGGTTTTACTGTTTTTCCTTAAAAACGATGTTCTGTATGCTAATCCGTGTTTCAAATTTTGTGCCAGCTACCTGTTTGGTTTTTTCAATTTTATCCTCAAAAATCATTACAAGGTTTTTTGTAATTCGCAAAGTTGCGTGGGATCCCTTTGTGGGTTTTACCGAAAAAAACAATGATTTGTAATCTTGGGTTTGGTGATTTTTTCCTCAAAAATCGTGACTTTTTGTAGTCTATTTTGGGGCGTTGTGCTCATTTGCATAAGTTTGGAGGGTTTGTTGATTTTTCCTCAAAATCGTGGCAGCTGTTCTTGTTGTGTCTTTGGTTACAGGGATGGACAGTTCTGTTACCCAACATTAGGTTGCATGTTTTGTGATCAGTTTTGGTCATTTCCAGAAGTTCTGCAGGTTCTGGGAGGGTTGGTGGCAGACTCATCTCAAGTGGCATAGTTAGTGACAAGCTCTTGTCTTTTGTTGCAAAAGCGTTCTGAGAAGAAGGGGGCAGCCTTCTCTGTTATTTCTCTGGACAGTTAGAACGATGACCATTAAGGGAGGGTATTAGTATAATATCTTTCTATTTGTTTAGTTAATGGTCATCTAGTCGTATTTAGTTGTTTACAAGAGTTTCTATTTTTTCGTCTTTTGTTAACGTTTGTTTCTTTTAGAAATGTCTTTGTAATCTATTTATTAAAGCTTTCGCTTCTCCTATAAATAATAACATCGATTATTTGAACAAAAAATTGTACAAATCTCAAAAAATTTTGAATTTATTATCATTCTGTTTGCAGTAGTTGTAAGAAATGACCCCAAGCTATCATTTCTTGCATCTTATTACAGTTTTGTTTGAATTAGTTAAAGGAAATAGTCGGAAAGGTTGTGAAGTAGATCTATAAGTTTGGTCAAATGGAACAATTTATTGATGCGAGACTTTATTTGAAACTGCACTAGCTCTTTAACAAAATCCATCACTTAGATGTGGATTGGTTCTTTGTTAGGCTTGTTGATAAGCATTGGAGATTGTATAATGTTAGGTTATGCTAAATGCAGCAACCTTTTGCCATATTCAATGAATTCTACTATACTATGTAAAACACCTTAGAGAGTAGAGAACTACAAATAATCAGTTTATAAATGAAAGTGTGATTAGTGGGTGAGAAAATTAGTCAAAAACATGTCTTTATAGTAGCAACTTTTTTTGAAACTAGAATGAGGCAATGTTAAACTGAACGTTTTGTATATCTCTCAACTCTTCTTAGAGATGTTAATTTAATTCCTAAAGTATCCTCTCCTTTGTGGAATATTGCTGATCCGAGTGATGAGAAATAGGGTAAGGTAATGTTGTACCCCAAAATTATAATTTTTGTTACAATTAGACATTTTGAAGAAATGAGTAAAAGCCTTGATAGCTCAGTCAAAAAGGTCAAAATTTGGGTGTGCATGTCTTGCATGAGGGGTTAAAACGCAAAATTTTCAAAATCTGACAATCTGGGTCAGCTCAGAGCAGCTTAAGCTGCAAAACCCAGATCTCAGTTTTTCATCCCTACTTTTTAGGAAAACTGCTATTTTTAGAAATTTTCTAAAAATAGTAACTTTTTCTGGGTTTTTCTGCATTTCTTTGGAAATGGATACTGACAAAACTTTCTAAAAATAGAAAGTCGGTCCGATAGGGTTCAAATTGATTTTGATTGGCTCAAAATACGTCCATATTAGGCTAGTGCAGTTAGAATCTCAAAATAATCAATTTTGCCCTACTGGGTCTATTCTGCTTTTTCAGAAGCATAACATGAGCTCCGAGGTCATTAATGGAGGTCATTCAACTGCCAGGTGTCAGATTCAACACTCAAGGCATTCAACAGAAGGCGAGTTGGTGAGCAAGCACGAAGAACGGGGAAAAAGGTGAAAATTGTGAAAATTTTCTAACACTGGTTGACTTGGGCGCCCCAGAAGAGATTAGGTGCCCATTTTTTTTTAGGGCACTAAAAGTTGAAATTAGGGTTTACGCTTCCAATCAAAGTTGCTCAGTTCCCTGCCAGCTCCGCAATGAATCCAACGGTGCAATCATCAGATTATCCAGTCATCCGGGATTCGAGGCCGAACAAAGAAGATTCACACAGAAATCAGAATGAAGAACATGAGAATTATCAAAAATTGACTAAGTGTGAGAACTTTGGGTGCCCCTGGTGAAGAAGGGCGCCCAACTTTTTGGAGCACCTAACTTAGCAGTTAGGGTTTGTGAATGTGCTCGATTTCTTCAGTATTCAGCCAGCTCCGCAATGCCTGTCTCCGACAAAGCATCCGACTGCCCAATCTCCAGTAGATTCAGAGCAAAGTGGTATATACAAAATGAAGGTTTCAAACTCGAAGATGAAAATCAGATGAAAATGACTAAGTCTGGAAGGTTTGGGCGCCCCAGGAGAGAAGAGGCACCCAAGATTTCAAGGGGCAAAATAGATGAATTTGCATATGTGGCTCTAACATGATTTCTTCACAGTTTATCAAGCTCTCCAACAAGATATCCAGCACGTCAATCAGAGGTTGTAGTCGCCAAATACTAGAAGCTGAACATAGGGTAAAAAAAGAGTGAAATTTCAGAATTCAGAAACAAGGTAAAAATTTATGAAAATGACTAAGTATAGTGAACTTGGGCGCCCCCAGCCAAGAAGGGCGCCCAAGCTATTGAAGGTTTAAAACTCACTGTTTGATGAAGTCTCTCCCAAAAGACCTCTCTTAGGATCTTCTCAAATTCACAACGAGCATAATCATCAGTCAATTCGATGCCCGGATCACCAAATTTGACAAGGTCATCTGTGGAAGAAGAGTTAATGAAGAAATTGAAGATCATAAAAATGGCTAACTCTGGACAAAATGGGCGCCCTTGGAGGAAATAGGCTCCCATGAATTCGAAGGTCAAAATAAAGTTTTTAGCTAGAGACGCCTCCAGAACAATCTTCTCAGAAAGGGTCAAGCTCTGCGATGAATCCTTCAACTCGCTCATCAGATTACTCTGCAAGCTGGAAATTGAGAGCAAAGTAGGGGGTCAAAATGGTGAGAAATTGAAAATATCAAAAAATGGCTAACAATGCTTAAAGTGGGCTCCCCTAGCCAAGAAGGGTGCCCAATTTCCCATGCCTTAGAGAAATTTGCAAAATTTTCAAGAAATTTCAAAATTGCAAGGAGATGAGGACGTCCAAGTTCAATGAACAGATATTTTTAGGGTTTTGAAGATGAAAGCAAAAGAAAGCAAACCTGTTTCAAAACCCTAAGTCTCTTTAACACCTTTCTTTCATGTAATTTTCATTATTTTTGCAGGTAGCATTCAAAGGAGAAAGTTGGAGCAGCAAGTTTGAAGAAATTTTTCAAGATTCAAGAGCTCAGTTTGCTGGTTATTCATCAAATTTTTCAGACCAGCAAGCATAAACCCTTGCTTTTTCAAGCTTTTTCATCCAGAAGATCAAATTTTTCAAGGAGAAGGCCAAGGTTTTCAAATTTTCAGCCATCTGGGTCTTTTCACCTCATTTTTCTGAAGAAATTTTCAAGAACTTCGTCAAGTTGCAGCAGCTGCTTTTTTATTTGCATGTCAGTGAAATCCTCAGTGCATTCAATTTTCAATCATCTAGGTCCTCTCAAATCAGTCTTCTGAAGAAAACCCAGATGCTAGCCTTTTTCGTGAAAAATTGAAAAAATTAGGGTTTACTGTTTTTTCAGGCAAAATTCAAAAATTTCAAAAACGGACGATTTGGGTTGTCTTGCAACGAAATTCTGAGCAAAACCCATATCTCAAAAAAATTTCAAAAAATTTGTCCGTTAGGCGAAGAAAAATCAGCATTCTAAAAATAGTAAGTTGCTCAAAACTTGTCTAACCTAGGGCGAGTTTATAGTCATTCTTCAAGGTTTCCGAAATGGAGTACACTCCCAATGTTTTCAAGACTGGATTAGCTCTCTATCATGATTACATCAAAACAGTTGAGACAGAGTTGCATCATATCAAGCCGGTGTTTGATTTACACGCTTTGGAGAGCGCGGCAACGCCTCAATCAGAACCTCTGGACACTCGACTCCTCAGTGGCGTCTATTCCTATATCGCCGAGTCTTGAGTTCGTAATTGCTTGCATCAAGCATTACAACCCGGCTACAAGGGAGATTCAGCCAGTAGATGGCAGGTTGATTTGCAGTTTAAGCCTGATATGATCGAGAAGTGTTTTTTCCATTCCCCCTTGGCCTGAAAGTGTCACTATCTCAAAGGGTGAATGTGAAAGGAAAAGGGAAGGGCAAAAGTCAGTCTCAAGAAGGTGTCAAAGGTAGTAGATCAAATAAAAATGTAAGAAGAAGGTTAGACTTCTCAGGCATAGTCATACAGGAGCAGCCTACAGTTGTAACAAAAGCTCCTCTTGGCGAGCCCGTACCTCAGAAAGAAGCAGAGGAGCCACCTTTAACACATGTTTTTGTACCTTTGACAGAACCTTTACCGATTCACATCGACCTTGACATTGAAGATGATGAAGAAATTGCAATTGTACCTCCTAAGGAAGTTAGTAAAGATACTACCGTGTCTTGGCTTGAAAACTCCTTGGGAAGGGTAAGAAGAATGCCTTCATAGCAGGTGAATTTTGATGATCTTGATAACATCTATCAGGAACCTCCTAAGAAGAAGGAAAAGAAGCAAGTTCACTTTGATAGGAATCCTAATAGCGAGATTATCATGGAGACTGCATTACCCCCAGAGGATAAGAACAGGGATGAGGTGAATATGGATGACTTCATGATGGTCAGGGCTAATCTTGGTAGAAATACTAGACATGCGGATGTGAGTCTATTCAGAGTTGTGTCTGAAAACCTCCAGGAAAGAGTGCTCAAAGATGGAGAAGACAAGGCAGCCCTCAAGGCTGAAAACCAATAGCTCAGGCTTTATATTTCTAACCTTGTCCATGGTTCTTCACAGGCAACCCAGTTGCTGCCCCAAATTTTAGAGACACCAGCTGATCATCATCAGTTAAGACAGTTGGTCATTTGTGGGAAAGAAACTCAGGAGTGGATTGAGAGTTTCATTGTCAGAGGAAAGGAGATCTTGGCACAGATGTTCCAGTTGAGAGAAAACGCTCATGAGCTACGTCAAAGTATCCAAGGGTTTGAACAATCACTGGCTGAAGTAAGACCAAGGCATGAAATCATCATTGCTGATTTAGATACAGCCTATGGTTTAGCAGTTTCAAAAGAACACAAGAGGCAGATCCTTGCTTGGAGAGAGCGTCATGTTTTCAAAGTTAAAACCTATGAGAGGATATCCGAGGAATTTATCGCCTACAGACAAAGGGTGATTGAAGCTCTTCTTTTCATCAGTGAGTTCATCACAGAGATTCCTTCTTGGTACAGTCTTGAAGATGGTTCCTACGTTGGGCTTGATGAAGTGCAAGTTCAATTTCAGAGTGTTGTTCGCAACTGCAATCCAGTTGGCGGGAGGATGAGTCATATTTCGATGATGTCAGCAAAGTTTGAGAAAGCGGCCAATGAGGTCGAAGATTTCCTTAGGTCAGTTGCAGATGGTGAAGATATTCTAGAAAAGCGGTGTTTTGCTATTGATGGCATAGATGCACCGAATTGGGACACAATTTTTTATTTTCTAGCGGATGTGATCGAGCTTTAAAGCAGCTTTCTTCTAGAAGCTTTCTTTCCGCTTTTTTTCTATTCTTGGAATAATTCTTATCTATTCTTTGAGAAGAGAAAGAAGATAAATGTAATAGTTGGCGTTTCCCGCTTTTTCTGTTTTCTTAGGTGTTAGATGTTATCTTCTTTCTAGATTTAGAAATAAAGCTTGCTTGCTAAGCAAGCCCTAGATTGTGAAAGCAAGGAGATTTTAGGGATCCCTACTCCTCCGCTTGCCTATAAATAAAAGCCTTTGCTCATTAGTTTTCTTTAACGGTTATTGTGATAGCAAATTGCTGAGTCTCTTTTAGCCAACAAGCTGTTATTCAATGTCAGTTCACTTTGTGTTAGAACCATGCTAGTGATAACAAAATGCTGAGCCTATTGTGCCTTCTATTTGTTATTCAAGTGTTTAATTGTTTTATGATAGCTAATTGTTGAGTCTCTTTTAGCCAACAAGAAGTTATTGTAATTGCTGTTCATATTGTGTAAGAACAAGATTCTAAGCCTCTTTAGCTGCAATTTCTTGTTCCAAGCATGTTAGAAGTAAGTTTTGTTCCAGAAGTTTGAGTAATAAAATCATGAGCCTCCTTTTCCTTGATATAACATCTCCGATTTCCGTTATTTGTGTTCTACTTTTATGATCTTGATTTCAGCTTACATTGAAGTGTGTAGATGTTTGTTGAGAAAGAGTTTATTGAAGTATTTTGTCGGAGAATCAACCTTGTTCATTTCTAGTTTCTCCTGCTCTGCGTATTACTTGAGAAGTTAGAAACGTCTTTAGTTTAAGTTAGTTGTAGTTAAAGTTCTTAAAACGGAAAATCCCAGCTGTGTCGTTTGTGTTTAATAAACCTTGTGCTCTAAGCTGATAAAAAAGATAGGCAACTTAGTTCTTAGTTTACTTTCTTTCAACACCATCAGCAAGAGGGAGCTTCCCCTCCTAATTTGAAGAGCAGTTTTACTGTGCATAGCTGTCCGTTTCAAATACGCATTCCAGAGGTGCAAATTTAAACACCAACAGGTAACATATATATCTCACTGACACAATGGCAAGAAGTTCTTCGAAATTTATTCTTCCAGATTCCTAGTTGCTGCAAGGGAGTAATTATTCCGCATGTAAGACCAAACTCAAAACTCAACTTGAGTTTGAGGAAGATTGGCATGTGGTTAGCGAGAACAATACACGACATAAGACTGATGTTGATGAGCAAATGGAATTTGGTCAAGCCAACAAAAAGGCCAAAATGGTCATTATGTTTAGCATATTTGATGAAGTTCAACCCTTTATTTGAGACTCGCCCACATCCAAAGATGCATGGGACAAGCTCAGGATAGTATATGAGACAAAAAATTAGAATCGAATCCTAAATTTGCAAACATAGCCTAAAGATGAACAATAAAGAACAATTGGAATTGATTTGAGAGCTTCGCTACAAGCATTTGGTGAAACAATTGAGGATGCTATCCTAGTGCCTATTGTTCTATGAGCATTTCCTTACAAATACAAAGTGTTTGTGACAATGAATTTCATAGAACAAACACCTAGTTTTGAGAAGCTTGTGAACCTACATCAGAAAGAAGAGTCTCTAAGCCAAGAAAATGGTGAGGAGGATCATGCTATGATCACACACCATAAAGGAAAGAAGCCTAAGAAGCAAATTGGTGGACCTCCCAAATTTGGTATTTCGTCCATGTCTTAAAAGAAGTGTCGAATATGTGAAAGGATTTGACATGATGTGAAAAATTGTTGGTACAACTCCTTGGCCAAAGGATCATTCAACAACAAATCACATCAAAAGAAGCCATTTCTAGGTGGCAATACACGATGGGAGAAAAAGAATAAACAAAAACAACATGACAATATTGTTGAAGAAGAAGACTCTCAAGAAGAGGAGTATGTGTTTTTTTCCCACACTTATGAAGATAATTGACCATCAAATTCAATTTGGTATGTGGACTCAACTGCTACAAAGCACATGACTAGACAAAAGGAGTGGTTTCTCACAATGAAACCTCATCATGGTAAAGTTTCTCTTTGAGATGACACAACCTATGAGATCCAAGGTATTGGTGAAATGTCCTTACATTTTGGCATACATTGTTGTAGGCTCACTGAAGTCTTATATGTGCTAGGGCTTACCAAAAATTTTCTATCTATCAATCAATTTCTTGACCACAACTTGAGGATTGAGTTTGATAAAAATGATGATAAAAAGGTATGCACCATCCACGATAAGTCTAAAAGTTAAAAGATTGTGCAAGAGCTTCTGAAATTGGTAAAATGTTTAGGCTTGATACAATTAATAATAATCAAGCTTTGGTGTCTAAGAATCGTGACCTTGCTATGTTATGGCATCATTGATCTGGTCATTTAAGCACTAGCTATTCGCTTACTCTTAGTAAGAAAGGCATGGTCAGAAGGCTTCCCTCACTTGAGAAGATGAGTGCTATTTTTTCTAGCTGTTTCGTTGGAAAAAATATTGAAAACCCTTCCATTCTAGTGAGTATCATGCAAGTGAACCTTTATAGCTGGTGTATACCAATTTGTGCGGACCCATGGCACCTAGTCACAATGGTTTTAGGTGCTTTTAGGTTTTTGTTGATGATCATACAAGAAAAATATGGGTATATTGCTTACAAATTGATGAAGTCGTTTCACACTCTCGTAGAAAAAGATACGAATCATTGTATTTGTGTGCTCCACTTAGATCAAGGGGGGTATACACAACATAGAATTCTCCACCTTATTGAAGGAAAATGCAATTTGTCGTCAACTGACTATAGCATACACACCTTAGGAAAATGGAGTTGTTGAACGACATAATTGCATCATCATGGAGATGGTACTTACTACTTAGCATGTTGAAGGATTCTTATTTGGGACATGCATATTGGGTTGAAGTCATCATACAATGGTTTATCTTCTAAATCAAGTGCCAACCAAAGCACTTGATGGCATCACACCAAAAGAAGCTTGGACAGGGGTAAGACCATCTATCTCTCATCTTTGTGTATTTGGTTGCACAACAGACATGCACATTCCTAAGCAAAAGAGAAATAAGCTTGATAAGAAATCCATGAAATGTATTATTCTTGGTTATAGCAACGAGTCAAAAGCTTATTGACTTGTGGATCCTACCACAAAGAAGATATACATTAGTAGAGATGTCATTTTTGATGAGAAAAGTGAGTTAAGTTCTCCCACATCATCACTTGCTCCAGATAGTGCTCCTATATTCAACTTGGATGAGAAAAGTAATGTTGATAATCAATCTGATTCAACACCTACAAATGTCACACGTTCTATGCCAAGGTGGTTTACTTGTGCCTTTGATGATACAAACCTAGATGGAGTCCCAAATACTTCAACTTTAGGTTCGAGAGCTCGTAGCATGGGTCACAATGAGGTAAATCTAGCACTAATGAGTTCAATTGTTGATATCTTTGAGCCATCTTATGTTTAGGAAGCACTAGAATCAAAGCCTTGGAAAGATGCTATGGATGTAGAGTACCAATCTCTAATGAGAAACAAGACTTGGGAGCTTGTTGATCTACCACCAAGTAAGAAAGCAATTAGATGTAAATGGATCTTCAAGATCAAATATAAGGCAAATGGTAGTATAAATAAGTATAAGGCTACACTTGTGGCTAAAGGTTATGCACAAAAAGAAGGGATTGATTATTAGGAAACATTTGTTCCCACAACAAAGATCAAAACCATCAAAATAATTTTTTCTTTAACTGCACAATTTGGATGGAAGTCGTATCAAATGGATGTAAAAAGCGCCATTATCAATGGAGACCTTAAAGAGGAGGTTTATATGACACAACCAGAGGGATACAATGCACTTGGTAAAGAAGAAAAGGTATGCAAACTTGTAAAGTCTCTCTATGGTCTCAAATAGGCTCCTAGAGCCTAGTATATCAAATTGATGAACATTTGCTACAAAATGAATCTAGTAGATATCGATATGATCCAAATCTCTACCTCAAGGAACAAGGTGGGGAGATTGTGATTATTAATGTATATGTTGATGACCTAGATCACAAGCAGCTCAAAAACGGTTGAGATAACCAAGAATGATCTCAAGAAGGTATTTGAGATGACAAATCTTGGGCTACTATACTATTATCTCAACTTAGAGGTATGGCAAACTAATCACCATATCTTTGTATCTCAAAAAAAAAATGCCAAGATGTTGCTCAAAAAGTTTAGACTGATGGATTCCAAACACGTCTACACCCATGGAATCAAGATTGTAGTTATCTGTTTTTGATCCATCTAATCAAGTAAATGCAACTCTCTATCGACAGATGATCGAAGGTTTGATTTACTTGACCTACTTTAGACCTGTTAATTATCTTTCATGATTCATGCAATAACCAAAAATAAGTCATTGGAAAGCAACAAAACGGGTAATAAGGTATATCCGTGGTACAATGAATCATGGTTTGGAATATAAAAAGAATGATCAATTCTTCTTGACAGGATATGTAGATGTAGGTTATGTAGGTTCTGTTGATGATAGGAAGTCCACATCTTGATATGCTTTCTTCGTAGGTTTAGGTCCTATTTCTTGGGGAAGTAAGAAATAAGCCACAATTGCTCATTCCTCAACAAAAGCGGAATATCGTGCAACACATGCAACAGTTTGTGAAGCAATTTGAATACATCGCATACTTGAAGGATTGGGAGTATCTCAAAATCAATACACAAGCCTCTATTGTGGCAATCAGAATGATCTCAAGCTTGTTCACAATCCAATGTTTCAGGAATGAACTAAGCATAGCCACAATTGCTCGTTCCTCAACAAAAGCAGAATATCGTGTAACACATGCAACAGTTTGTGAAGCAATTTGAATACATCGCATACTTGAAGGATTAGGAGTATCTCAAAATCAATACGCAAGCCTCTATTGTGACAATCAGAATGATCTCAAGCTTGTTCACAATCCAATGTTTCATGAATGAACTAAGCATATTGAAGTTGATTGCCACTTCATACGAGAACATTTTCAGCAAAACAATATTCAGCTCCAATCCTACTCTACTCGGGAACAATGTGCTGATATCTTCACCAAGCCTCTTGGAAGTGTGAAGTTTGATACTTTTCAAGATTCTTTTATTTGTACTTTAAAACAATGATGTAATAAGGGGGGAATGTTGGGGGGAATGTTGGGATATTCCATCATTTCTATCTGGAGTGTTTGTTTTAATTTGTTATTGTTTGTTTTTGGTTTGTTAGTCTATTTGGGCTACATTTTGTTATTTGTTAGTGATTATGGAACCCGTAAGTTCCAAATCAGTTCCATATTCACTTGTATAATTCTCCTCACATAATTATGATGAGTGGTCTTTTGGTTTTGAATTTGCTAAGATTCAATCTTAGATTTGATCTATGATTTGGGGGACTAATGAGGAGATGTGGCAGGCATGAAAGAGTTTTTCAACTCGATGTGATGGAGTTTACAGATACGATTGATGAGTTAACTGAGTGTATGAGAGAATTAAGGGGAGTTGACTGTAGCATAGGATAGTTAACTGATTGCATGGATGAGTAAAGTGGATTTGATTGATGAGTGGGGATTGGGAATAAGTCTGATTGAATTGATTAGACTAGGTAGCCAACTAGGTGAGGTGGATATTGTTAGTTTTTATGATCAGATGTAAGAGTAGAAATTTAATTCAAAATCAGACAATAACACAACATATACCTTGGGAAAACCCTCCACTTGAGGGAGAAAAACCCAGCAACAATATATCACTTACATATTGAATATCAACAAATGATGAACTTCTTTACAATGAGGCCAATTATGAGGCCAAGAATAGCATCACAATCTGATGCTAACACAGAACCAATATGAAGCTTATGCTGATGACAAACTTAGTCTTCTACAATGCTGGATCGGCCTCTTCAATATATTGATCTGCCTATGAGGTATATCTTCACACTTACTCGTACTTATTTATATCGAACTTATGATGAATATTGAATATGAATGATTTACAATGGAGGAGCATCGTGTATATATACACATGAATGGAAGGGACGCATCTCTTCTAACCTTCATGTTGGCCTCCACAAAAAGTTGCGTCTCCAAGACACATGAAGTCGGCCTCAAATAATTGCAACACTTCATGAAATCGCACCTAAGGATGTCGTGCTCAATGATTAAATAAATAAAGCATCATTTAATAAATGACATGCCTCTTCATAAAATTCGTCTTGCAATTTAAATAGCCGTTAGGCTATAATTTAAATTGCCCTTCATAGATCGAACTGGGCTGGAAGTAGAAGCCCGACGCTGCTTCTAACATCAACACTCCCTCTCAGCTAGGGAGGATACTTCCAGCTGCATAAGACATATCACCTCATCGTGATGTCAACCACCATGGCTACTCCCATATGTGGAAAGGAAACATATCACCTCATTGTGATATTAACCATCATGGCTACAACCATGTATGGTAAATGTGCACAAGTGCTCATCACAGAATCACTCAACGTGATGTTGTCACCTCATCATGACATTCACCATGGCTACTCCCAGAGGGTGAAAAGCACAAGTACAAGAAGATCATCACAGACTCTCTCATGTGATGTTGTCATGGAGTCACACACATGACATCCACCATGGCTACTCCCAGAGGGTGGAAACAAGGGCTTTCACCTCAAATCTCTCTCTCACAGAGAGAAATGCATTAACAAGGGCTTGCACCTCAAATCCCTCCCACAGAGAGAAATGCATTAAAGAAGATCACTGATACTGACACTCCTTCTCAGCTAGGGCTTCATTCTCCACCATACCAAGCTTGTCTCAAAAGTACACAAACTTTATCCTGGAGAGAGGCTTGGTGAGAATGTCTGTCGTCTGCTCATCAGTGCTGATATACTTCAACTGGATTGCTTTTCTCAATACCATATCTCTGATATAATGGTATTTGATCTCAACATGTTTAGTTTTGTCATGAAATACTGGATTGACAAAAAGCTTCACACAGCTTTGATTATCACAATGAATTACAATCGGCTCCAACAATTGTCCAAACAATCCTACAAGGAGCTTCTGAAGCCACATTGCTTCTCAGTTGCCACACAAGCTACAATATACTCGGCCTCTACTGTGCTTAGTGCCACTGAAGACTACTTCCTGCTACACTAGGATATCATCGCAGACCCCAAACTGAAGCAACATCCAGAGGTGCTCTTCCGATCAGTAACACACCCTGCCCAATTAGAATCAGTATATCCATGCAGCTTCAAGTCCACACTAGAAGAATATCTCAAGCCATACCCAACTATGCCACGCAAGTATCTCAGGATATGCTTCGCTACAACTAGATGTATTTGCCTTGGTTCACACATGAACTGACTAAGTGCACTCACTGCATAGCAAATATCTGGTCTAGTATTGACTAGATACATCAACGATCCAATCAACTGTCTGTACATCGTGGGATCCACTAGATTTGAACTAGCTGCAACCTCTTTTAGCTTCTACAAGTTGGTCTCCATAGGCGTAGACATAGATTTGCAATCCATCATACCAAATCTCTTCAAAATATCAATGGTATACTTCCCTTGACTCAGAATGATCTCATCAGGCTTCTACCATACTTCTAAACTAAGGAAGTAGTGCATGAGACCAAGATCCTTCATTTCAAATTCAGAAGCTAACTCCTTGCATTTGATAATGAGGCGATCTTCTCTAGTAAGAATTAAATCATCAACATAGAGAACCAAGATTAATGCTTCGCCATCAATTACCTTGAAGTATAGGTTTGAATCAGCATCATTCTTGTAGAAGCCCAAGCTCATCAAGTATCGATCAATCATTTCGTACCAAGCACGAGGAGCCTGCTTAAGACCATACAAGGCCTTCTTCAGCTTGCAAATATGAGACTCCTTCCCATGCACCTCAAAGCCATCCGGTTGCTCAATGTATACCTCTTCCTCGATTACACCATTTAGAAATGTTGTCTTCACGTCCATCTGGTGAATCTTCCATCCTTTAGATGCTGCAATAGCAATGATGGTCCTGATTGAAGTATAATGAGCCACTGGAGCAAAGGTTTCCTCGTAGTCAACTCCCTCTTTCTGAGAGAATCCTCTAGCCATGAATCTAGCCTTGTACTTCTCGATGCTCCCATCAGCCGCATGCTTGATCTTGAAGAGCCACTTAGAAGAAACAACAGATTTTCCCTCAGGTCTAGGTACGATATCCCAAACATCATTCTTGAGAATGGATTGATACTCTTCAGCTATAGCATCTCTCCAAACTTGCTAACTAGTAGCTCCCTCAACATTGGAAGGTTCTAACTCAATGATTTGACTCATCAATGCAACATAGCTAGAAAACTTATGAGGTCTCTTTCTTTCTCTAAATGTTCCTCTCGGAGCTGCAAACTTCTTTGCCTCCTGCATAGTTTGCCTAGCCCAAAGAGGTCTTTTTCTACCAATCACAATATCTGTAGGCCCATCAGTAGGTTCCAAGGGCTCAACTGGATCATCATCTTCTTTGGGTTCAGTAGCCTCCCTTTGAATCTCAGGAGTATGGTCAACTTCCATACCTTGAGGAGACTCTTGATCTTCATTATCTATCTCCATGTGAATGCCCTTGGATCTCCTGAATGCAACATCCTCTTCAAATGTAACATCCCTACTGATCTCAATCAACTTCTGGCCTGGAATGTATATTCTGTAAGCTTTTGAAGACTCACTGTAGCCTTCAAGTATCCCCTTCTTGCCAGAAGGTTCCAACTTTGTCCTTTTATCTTTCGGTACATGAACATACACTGGACAACCAAAGATCCTCAAATGACTTACTTTCGGCTTCACCCCTATGAATGCTTCTTCGGGAGTCATGTTCTCCAAGATGCGGTGAGGGCTTCTATTCTAAACATAAACAGTTGTCCTAGATGCTTCAGCCCAAAGGAAGGTTTGCAAATCTTGATCATGAATCATAGCTTTGGTTGCAGTGAGGGCTTCTATTTTGAACATAAACAGTTGTCCTAGATGCTTCAGCCCAAAGGAAGGTTTGCAAATTTTGATCATGAATCATAGCTTTGGTTGCTTCTACAATGGATTTGTTCTTCCTTTCTGCGACACTGTTCTGTTGAGGATTGTAAGGGACACAAAAGTCCCTCTTAATCCCTACTTCAATGCAAAAGTTACGGAAGCTACCAGAAATGTACTCTCCTCTGTTATCGGATCTCAGAACTTTGATCCTCTTATCGGATTTGACCATGTTTGATCTTGCACTGATTCGTTGAATGAATGACTCCCAAGATGAAGGAAGACCATTAAGAGCCAACATGGTCAAATCCTTGTCATCAACAATATGCCCAATAGTAGAGAGCTGATGTCTCAACTCGGTGATCTTCATGAAGTATGAGATGACGGATTCTTCTTTCGCCATCTTGACATGATGAAGTTGTCGCTTTAATGCAAGAGCTCGACTTGTGTTGTTGATCTCATACATCTCCTCCAAAGTCTTGAACATATCTCTTGCAGATTTTAACTTGGAGATAATTGGCACAATGTTGTCTTTCACGGAATCCACCAACATCTTTTTCGCCTTAGTGCCATTCCTCTTCCATTGTAACTTCTCATTCTCATTGGATGGTTCGGGAACTTGAATGCTGCTAACTCATTTTCTTCCAAGGCGAGCATGACTCTGAACCTCCAAGATGTGAAGTTAGATGCACCCTAAAGCCTATCTTCGATTTTGAGCCCGTTCACCGTCTTGACAATAAGATAGATACAATGAAGGATGAGAACAAGAATGGAGGATGTCACTGCTTGACTAAATCTGATCACGATCTTTCTTATAACCGCTCTGATACCATGTTAGTTTTTATGATCAGATGTAAGAGCAGAAATTTAATTCAAAATCAGACACAATAACACAGCATATACCCTGAGAAAACCCTCCACTTGAGGGAGAAAAACCCAACAACAATATATCACTTATATATTGAATATCAGCAAATGATGAACTTCATTACAATGAGGCCAATTATGAGGCCAAGATTAGCATCACAATCTGATGCTAACACAGAACCAATATGAAGCTTATGCTGATGACAAACTTAGTCTTGTACAATGCTGGATCGGCCTCTTCAATATATCGATCTGCCTATGAGGTATATCTTCACACTTACTCACACTTATGTATATCGAACTTATGATGAATATCGAATATGAATGATTTACAATGGAGGAGCATCGTGTATATATACACATGAATGGAAGGGACGCATCTCTTCTAACCTTCATGTTGGCTTCCACAAAAAGTTGCGTCTCCAAGACACATGAAGTCGGCCTCAAAGAATCTCAACACTTCATGAAATCGCGCCTAAGGATGTCGGGCTCAATGATTAAATAAATAAAGCATCATTTAATAAATGACGTGCCTCTTCATAAAATTCGTCTTGCAATTTAAATAGCCGTTAGGCTATAATTTAAATTGCCCTTCATAGATTGAACTGGGCTGGAAGTAGAAGCCCGATGCTGCTTCTAACATCAACATATCTAATTATGATGAGTGGTCTTTTGGTTTTGAATTTGCTAAGATTCAATCTTAGATTTGATCCATGATTTGGGGGACTAATGAGGAGATGTGGCAGGCATGAAAGAGTTTTTCAACTCGATGTGATGGAGTTTACAGATACGATTGATGAGTTAACTATCTGCATGGACGAGTTAACTGAGTGTATGAGAGAATTAAGGGGAGTTGACTGTAGCATAGGATAGTTAACTGATTGCATGGATGAGTAAAGTGGATTTGATCGATGAGTGGGGATTGGGAATAAGTCTGATTGAATTGATTAGACTAGGTAGCCAACTAGGTGAGGTGGATATTAGTATTAAATTACTTTATTAATGGATAATGTGTGGATGATTAAATATATAATAGGATAATGTGAATAAATAAATTGATAATAATGGATTATTAATTTATTAAATTGATGAATAATAGTAGCCAATTTGAATTAATCAATTAAATGATTAGGAATTCTTTAATTAAATAGTTAGGTGTTATTAGTCCTAGCTGACGAATGGAATTAAGATAATGTGTGCCCTAGGTGATGAATGAATGATTAAGTGATGAAGGTGAAGGGGACATTATTTAGGTGTCTACACAAAGCAACGACTCATGGGAAACTGTGATCAAACTGTTGAATCCAGTATTAAAAATACATCTGCATAGTCAAAACTACCATTTTTTTTAAACACTTTTATATTGTTCATATCAAGCTTAATAGTAATTCCTTTCTGTGGGAATTGCATGCTTGTTTAGTGCAGCTTCTAATTTTGATTGAAAAGAATTGGATATGGTAAAATGCCATTTTATGGGGATTATTCCTGGACCTGTTTTGAACCAGACATTGATGTCCCTCACAAAACAGTTGAGTTGCTCTGATTTTCCATGCTCTGCCTGTGTTCTTCAATGATGAATCCAGGGGATACTTGTGCAGGTATCAGAATGCCCTCTTGAAATCAAACAGTATTCGATCATTATCATTGTTAAATCTAGGTCTCTAAATTGCCTAAATAAACAACACATAAATTGGCTTGATTGGTGGTCTGTTCCCACGACACTTCTTGTTCCATAAAATGAGATTTGCAGAGATTTTTCAAGGCATGTTAATGTCAAAAATGCATGATACTTCCGTGCATTTATATCAGATTCTTCACAAACATAGACTGGCTATTTCTATGGAAGAAAGTGATGTTTTCAAAAGAAAGTTTCATGCAATTTCGTTTTTGAGAAGTCATGTCTGTATGCATGATCTGCAAATTCCAGTCACTTCACAAGATGTGAAAAGAAAGTTCTACTACCGTTATGTTCCGGACATTAACAAAACAGTTTCATCTTTTGATCGTCAGCATATTGGAAAGCATGTGGAGTCTGAGGAAAGTTCGGTTAATGGTTTCCAAAGAGCTGGAAACAATTCTGCATCTTTTTAGCACATTGAATGTTGTAATTGTGGTGTGGGTTGTTTTTTGGCTTATGGGTTAATGTTACACATTGAGTCAGTATTTGTTCTGGTTTTGGCCATCAATGGGGATTTGTCCAGTTGTATAGGGTAGTTTCAGTTGTATCGGGTAGGTTAAAAAATTTGTAAATTATAAATGACTTTTCTGGTCTTTATAATGCTTTGTAAAAACTGTTACACGGACTATGACTGGGGGTTTTCTTGCTGGTTCTTTCCCGCCAGTATGTCCGCCTGAACCAGTAATATGTATTAAATTAAATCAATATATTATAAGTGGGCTACCACTTTTGGCTTAAAAAAAATAAAATGAAAATACTAAAAACTTAGAAGAAAACTCATCGAGTACAATATATCAGTATTATTTTATGGATAGTTTTGTTTATTATATGCATATTAGGGTAATATTTATTTGGCATTAATGTCAATTTCTTTAATATCAGATATATTTTCTGTATGGGCATCCCCAAGCCATACCAAACCCACGTAAAAAAATGGCAAACCAAAGTACTGGACCCTCATACCCAAACCCGTATCAGTACTGGCAACTTAATTAAATATCAAACTAAGATGAAATTTAAAGGACTCAGAGAGTAAATACTTTTTTTTTGTTTTATTCTTTGACTTTCACTGGGGTTCCATTGAATTTGTTCCAGTTGTTTTATAGGAAATACTTTAATTTGTCCTTGTTGCATGACTTACAGGATTCAAGAAATTTTGGATGGGATATCAATGGGCCAATCACTTTTGACTGGAAAAGGCTTCTGGAAAATAAGGTATTGGGACATGCCATTTAGCATGATAGTATAGAATGTTAAAGGGCAATAGATATGACTGACTTTTTGCAGGATTTGTGTTATTTAGTTTACACAAGGTCTGTGCAAATGGATTGTAGAGCTAGTTTTCTATAGTATACTCATTTAGATGCTTGCCAGACAATTTCATTTAGGATTTGCTTAAGAATATGTTTTTGGATTGAGATTTTGGCTTCTATTGTGTTTGCAGCATTCATAGAATGCAAACATCAGCTATTTTATCACCTACACAAGTGTCTTCCTCCTAATGCTGTTTTTAGCTATATCTTTAGAGATGCTTCTGCTTTTAAAATCTCATGACACTTCTGTTTGGTTTCTTTGTAAATTGCAAGCAATCATCTGTTTTTCCTACTGTTAATGGTACATGATTATAATGTCTTGTCCTCAATGAAGAATAAATGGGACTTCAAAAGTCTGGTAGTTTTCAATGTCAAGCTTTGTAGCTTCTTTTAGGATTTTTATTTTTTATTTTTTTTTCTATGTATAGCCTTAACACTTACCTTGGTTTCAAGGTTTATTTCACCTTTTCCTGTAGTTTAAGTTGCTCCTATTCTCCAACATAGTACTCTATAAGTCTTGAGATATATTCTAGCTTATGTTTTCCTTGAGCTGATATGAGATAATGGCTTATTACGATTTGTAATGCTAATTTTCTAAGAAGAATGGCTTTCTCTTTGAATGCCAAATAGTAGTGCCTTCATTTTTACTGTTATCTACTTGGTCATGCCAATGGTGATTTTTTCTCATCTTATGGCTTGATCCCATTATGCAGTTTGTGTTGAAACCAGCGAATACTTGAGTTGATCTATTTTGGATTCATTTTAAAAAATTTATTAATTGATGCTTATGACTTGAAATCTTTTTTTGATCATTTGTTGCACAGTGCCAGGTAAATAGTTAATTATGATAAGCTATTAACTCTTTTTTCTTAATTGTTACAGACAAAAGAAATAACAAGGCTCAATGGAGTCTACAAAAGATTGCTTACCAACTCTGGAGTGACAATGTTGGAAGGGGAGGCCAAGTTGGTTGAGCAACATGAAGTTGAGGTGATACATCCAGACGGAGCACACAAGCACTACACAGCTAAGCATATATTAATTGCAACTGGTAGTCGAGCTTCTTATGTAAATATTCCTGGAAAGGTAGTTTTCTTGCTAAATCATCCATCATTTGCACTCCCCTTTGTATGATCTAGTATTGCAGGAATTTTATTTCATTCGGTATGTTTTGTATTTTCTATGGAGTATGTTTTAATATTAATGCAGTTTCCAGCTTTCTCCTTCTTTTCTGGTTCTGTCAGTCAGAATACATTATTCTTGACTTCCCTTTGTGTGTTGTCATTGGATGTAATTACTTAATGTTCAGACAATACACATGCAGAGATGGTTAGATTTTAGTAAAAGAGTAGTATATAGAATTCTGAACTCTATTTTTTTGTACCTCCTTTGAATCTGAAATGAAAGCAACCCAGTCACGCTGCAGATCCTGCATACTTGGAACCATTCCTCAGCTGAAATAATTTGAGGTATCACTTATTAGTTATTTGGCCTAAATATAAGAAAGGATGTACAGCCTTTCTTTATTCAATTGGAAATTGGAAAGTTGAGCAGAAGATTTTGGAGTTGGAATACAAGGATCACTTGTTTTATCTGTGCAAAAAAACATTTGTATTACATCATGTTTTAGGCCAAAACTTTGTCATTACTTCAATCATGAGTCATGTTTCAACATTTGTTGTGGTCATCCATGTTTTTTTGTGCCGTTGCCAGTCAGTGTACTTTCAGGGCAACAGAATGAGATTTCCAATGCATCCAACAAAGAAAACATTGGAGTTAGGACGATGGAGAAAAGGCTGAAATTCATCAAATTAGGAAAATGTCACTCAGTACAATGGAGCATTCCTATGTGAACAATGACAATTTCAAGTAAAAAATTGTTACTCAATAGAAGAGCACATGCCCTATAGAAAAATTGTACCCTATGTTTGAACTTTGAAGTATGCCTAGTAGAAGACCAACATGAAATTTGTTAAGTAAGAAGTGGAAGCCCCTACATAGGTGCATGCTGTATTAAGGATTGACAAAATTTCCATTAAGTAGAAAAGAAGGCAGTACAGTAAAGTGTGTGGCACTGTTAAGAAGACAGTTTTCAAAATGCAAAGGATGTGGACATATATCAAGAAACATTTTTATTAAGGAAGACGACTTTTCAAAAAGTTAAAATGACAACGTATACTACTTGTTCTTCATTGAGAAATAACATTCTTTAAATTTTTCAAAAAATAACAATTATGTAGAGAAGCATGTTCCACTATTAAGGTTTATGGGTTTTCAACGAACAAAATATGCAAAGCAGTATAGAGGAGAGTACCATATTGAAGATCATTTTTCTTAAACAAAAATTTTCACCTGTAGGCTGGCATGTGCCTCTGTAAAGACTGACTACATCTTCAAAACGAAAAATTGAATCCTCTATATATGAGAGTGTGCTTGGTGGGAGGAATTCCAGATTTTGGTTAAAAATTGAAGGCAAGAATAACAACAGTTCTATATATAGACAATTAAAGGGAAAAGCAAGCTGATAATAGCTTATTCTTTCTCCTAAATAGATTGTCATTCTCCACTTGTCTCCATTGTTTCAAAGGGTTTGCAGATTGCTTGATTGGCAGATGAGTATTTCAGCCAAGGTTGATCATTGCAGACATAGCAATTTCCATTGACTTCCAGTGGGGCACCTGGATTTTCAGCAGGGTTTTATACCAGTAAAACCCAGATTTTCACTTGTTACTGAACACCTGGGGTTTTGAGGACGATTTTCAGTCATCATTTGCATAAAAATATTCAACTGTTCTCCCTCATCAAAGCTGCCTAGGGTATTTTCATTGTTTCATTGAGCTTTCAAACAAGATATGAGCATACAAGAGTGACCATATTGAAGGGCTTTCAAGAGGTATTTTTTTCCCTTCTATGACCGATTTTCTAAGGGTTTGTTATCATATCAGTTTTACGATAGCATTGTGAGGGATTTGTTCAGTAGATTAGTACATGAAATGACACTTTATAATTGAGGGTGTTTTGCATTAACACCCATCCAAAATAGCTCGATTCAGACATCCTTAGAAATTATAGTGTGGCACTTTTTAAATAGTGCAATTACAAAGTTGAATATGATTTTTCAGAGGTTTACAATGTTCTATGTGTACCAAAAAGCTGAAAGTACAATCAAATGGCAGAGTAAGAACAAATAGCTACCACCAATGCATAGTTCTCGAAAAATCTTCCATTTAGTAAAAAGGTACTCAAATCTAAGTCCATTTGTGAAAGTAACGAGTTCTATAAGTTAAAAGAAATGAGATTGGGCAACAAAGGTTGTGCGAAAATTGATTTTCTAAAAAAACTGGGAGCTACGCAAAGACCAATTATACCATTGCAAAGTACTTAGAAAGTTGGTCCATTCCAAAAATTAGTTGTTTGAAAAAATACCCCTGCACAAGCAAGTTAGGGGTCTTCAAAATTAACCTCCAAAATAAGAAAGCATAGTGAGAGAGGTTTTGGCAAGCCACATGGTAGGAGGGTAGCACCATTGGTTGAGGTGGCATGGGGTGATGCAATGTTGGTGGTCTCTCTTGGGCAATTGAGTGGAGGTGCAATGGCCTGCTGGTAGTAAAATCCTACAGATGTGGTGAATTTGGGTTGTAAGAGTTGCACTGCTAGTGGCAGTAAAATGGGGCATTGGAGGTTAGGTGACAGTGGATAGGTGACAAATATACTAGGTGTGGGAGGCAGAGAATGTTGGTGGCTGAAGTTTTGAAGCTGTTGGTGTAAGAAAAGTGAATTGTTGGGGAAGGGTATATCACCTACCATGTTAGGTGGTGACAGTGGGGTTGGTAACCATTTGTATCCCCTATCAATGTTAGCACATACGCTCTTTTCAACAATTTTTTTTTGTTGTTGCTTTTTTGTTTATTTATTTATTTTCAATTTAATTTAAAAAAATAAAAATAAAAACTCTTTACTGGTTTCTGTCATGTTTGCATGCAAGGCAATGTCTATCCAACATATCGGGTACATGATTTTGAATTTCAATTAATTAATAAGTATAGTCAAATGGGTATCTAATATGTTGGTTACACAATATGATGCATCCATGGGCTAAACAATGTTTGAATTTTTACCTATGTTCGTTGGCCACTTCAAATTTTTTTTTTTACACTATTCTCATTGCATTTGTGAGTCAAGAAGTGGGTAATCGATTGGGTTTTGAATTTCAATTAATTAGTAATAATAGTCAAATGGGCATCCAATATGTTGGATAGACATTACCCATGCACAGGTTGCATGGCTGAATGGGCTATTTTTGTTTTTTAAGTCATCTACTTTTTCTTTTTGACTATTTGACAGTTGATTTGTAGGTTTTGATTGCTCCAAATGCAACTGTAAGGTCCTTTTTGTGCTGAGATGCTCCAAGAATTGAGCCACCATTAAAATACAAAATCAAACCCTATAGGAAAATCAAAATAAGTTAACAGTTTCTAATTTGGATGAAACAAAAGTCCAACCTAGCCATTTTGGACCTTCTGAATGCAATGAGATAGTTTCTTTCTTTGTTGGAAGCCTCTTACAATAGGTGATCTAAGATCACTCAAATTTATAAGATTGTACACCCTAGGTAAAAGAAACTAAGACAATGTTTTAAATTGAATTAATTGACACCTAAACTACCCCACTTTGATACCATGTTAGATTTCATGAAGTATCAATTGCAACAAGAAATCTACCTTAGGAAGAAAACAACATTATGCTGAGATAAATTCAAAGCATATAGTTGGAAAATGATAGAACTCCACTATTTGTCTTTGTGTAACAAAAATCAAAGAAAATACTACCATTTATAGAACTTCGAGATGCACAAGTTAGGATGACAAGTGGCTTAGAGGAGTTGAATTAGCCACAATGATTTGGTGGATTGACCCAACATGTAGGAGCAGTAATATCAAGTGAAGTTAGCTCGATGAGGAAGTGGTCAAACCTAAATATTGCCAATCAAGGAGTGAATGAGGTAGTGGTGGTACAAGGCTTCCATCAATTAAGGAATTGACATGTGCTCATTGTCTAACTCCATCTATATTCAATAAATTGATGTAGAGAGGTCATACATACAGCTCAATGGACCAACTGATCCCTTATTAAGCAACTCACTGCTTTAGACATGTTACATTTATTTTATCAACCAGGGAATCATAATTTCTTGGATGGTGTTGGCACTGTATGTGCAGTTTAAGGATTCTAAGCTGTCCTATCAATTGTGCATATAAGACTTTGTAATGTCCCCAATTTGTAAGTGCCCTAATTTAGCCCTAAATCTTGGTTCTCAAATCAACAAGCTGGGTTAGGATTACCTATATCTGATTGAAACCCTGCAAACAGGTTAAAAATCGTTTACAACCAAAAATTCAATAAATTGACTATCTTAATTAAGCATCATCAAATTCTCATCAGAAATATAAAATGGATCTTAAGGTGTTTTAAATTTGTTTGAGAAGCTCAACCATAGGAGAGCATAGGGTAAGATGACTTCGATAGGGTGTCTCTGGATCCTTTGCCCTAGGCCCATGAGCAGATATACCATCCCTCTTGGCCTCATGTGGCCTGTGCCATCCATATGAGGTTGTGTACCCAGTGAGATGTCCACATCCCGTTATCCCCTCATCTTGCCATCCATTTCCCTCTCCCTATGATTGGACTTCTTGTGTTGATTCACCATGGTGGAGGGGTGAGGTTACAACACAGTGCCCGGGAAGCCCATCTCTCCTAAGCCCAAGGGCAGTACCCTCTGTACCCCCTTGGCCTCATGGGGCTCATTTGGTCCCCACCTTGAGGTGGCGTACCTAGGAGAGTGCCCTATCACCGTACCCGTCTTGCAATCCCTCATCTCCTCAATCATGGCTGAAAATATTCAGGACATATAATAAATAAACTGTGGAGAAAACATTAATTCAGTCATACTTAGTATACATTGATATATGTAAACAGTCATAACAGCAATGTATCATTAGTATTTCAAATATCTAGTAAACAATGACCATTATTTATACTAAATTATATTGCAACTGCATAATTATAAATCAGATTTCATACCACAAAACTCCGAAAACCAGACTGCTGCACATATACCAAACAATTAATTATTTCTAATTTAGAAGGTATATATTTCTATTTCCTTTCTGATTTTCCTTGATTATATCCGTTGCTGCTGCTTATCTCCTTGCTGACTTTTTTATTTCTCTTTACTTAAATATCCCATATCTTGATTTGTCTGTTGGAAATGTTGTCATTGATATCAAAGCGAAAAAGATGGAGTCATTGATGACAAGTGGATGTCAAATGTATAAACAAGATTGTTGGCTTGCTTATCATCAATATCAAAGCCATTATGGAAGGAATTTGTTGATCAATCATATCTGATCAATAATTCCTGATATCTGATCAGGAATTAGTAAATTGGCATTGCAACCATTGTCATCACTGATCAGAAGAAGTAGATTGATCACTATAATCTAAGACATCTTCTTATTATTGATCAATGATATCTGGCCAATAATTTCTGAATATGAGAGATTCAAGGAATTGATAAAAATATTTCATTTTAGAGGTGCTTGTGTGCTTGCTGGGAGGAATCCATTTATATTGATTGATTTATATTACTCATTAAGGCCGTTAGAAATTATAAAGGAAGAGACAAATCTGGGAAGAGACATGATCGTCCTCTGAATAAGACGAATCTGCTAAAAGACAAACTGTGGACAAGTTTGTAGAGTTTAGCAGCTATTGATAAATCGAAGATGTGCTGGGACTTCAAGTTGACAAAGGAAAGCAAGACAAAGCAGACAATTCATAAAGAAAAAGAGGATTGCTTCCACCAGTCGGGAGCTGCTTGAAGAGTAAGGGAATTTAAAATATTGAGTATATCTTCAAATGCCGTGAGAAGCTCATATGCTAGTCGCCACATCATTTCTGGAAGATTACGCTAGAAGACAAAGATATTGGCAGGCGTATATCTTATGGAGAGGTTCGATAGAAACATACAGCCGTAGGGAATAAAGATTCAGAATGAGACAAATTTGTAAGAGTCGATATTATAAATGAAATCGTATTGAAAGAGAGGTGTATTTTTGTAAAGAAGAAAAAGACAAGATCTGTCAAAGCAGATAAGACAAAAGCCAAAAGAAGAAAAGAATCACTTCCTTGAGCTGTTGGAAGCAGCTTGAGTCATTCAAAGGTGCGATTTATGTTAGGAGCATTTCAAACAATTTTAATATTTGCACATAAGATAAAGTGCGGGCTTCAAGACGTCAGAAGACATCATAAAAGAAAATCAGATATTAAAGAAATGTGATTGTTGCTTTAACAAAAACAAAATCATTTTATGAAAATTTACTAATCATAAAAGAGACGCAATCCAAAAGGACGTGATGTGTCTACATGAAATGATACAAACAAACTAGAAGGTCAAAGGGTGCAATATGTTTTGAAAGGCAGATTCAGAATGACGTATTACTTCAGCCAAAGGTCACTAAGTTTGTCCAATATACATATATGGAGTAAGAATCAGATATGTAGTGTGGATTTTATTGAACATTTTTGTGAATGTGAGACATGGCTGTGTGTAAAACAATTGATATATCATCAAAACACACGTGTGCGGCTGTGTAAAATGAATATCATGTGAAGTATGAACGTGTGTGTAAGATGTATATATTCTGAAGATAGAGGATAAAAGTGTGCTGTGTGTGAAATAAAAGCACTCTTTGAAGTGCTGGTGAATGAAATGAATATCATTTAAGTACGGGTAAAGAAGAGGAAGTAAGGGTGATGTTGTGGAATTAATGCTTTATTTTTGAAACACAATCTGGTGTGGTAGTATGTGTAAAAAAAAAAAAGGGTACATCATCTGAAGATTGTAGTTGTTGTCTAATGGAATAAAAAAGGCCATATCATCTAGAAGACAGAGGAAGTAATCAGGATTATGTATTTTAATGAAATATGTGATTGGAGAGTATTGGAGTAAGGAATAAAAGATATATCTTCAAAAATACAGTGTAGGACAGAGTTTAATGAAGTATATTTCAGACTTATTCTGAAATATATATGCAGCATGTGAGAAAAGTTAAAAAGGCAGAATTGTGAAGTGGAGCAGATAAAAGTGAATTGAATATATCTACGGAGAAGATTATGACAGACTTGTAAGAAGAGCAAATTTGTAAAAAAAGATTTTATGGCAGACTTGTGAATAACAGTGATTGCAGATTTGTGAGTGAAAGAAAAGTGAATTCATCGTATGCTATATCTCTCAAGAAAGATAAATTCAAGAGAAAGAGTGTTTGAGCAGAATTGTCCATCATCCGTTGAAGAAGCAACATCGAAGGTGGAAAATTATCATTCAAATTATAATCTTTGCTAAGTTGGTGCTTGGCAAGTAGGGGTTGGTGCTCCTTGTAGGTTGGTGCCTACTAAATCAGCTTTAGGGGTTGAAGCTCCTTGTAGGTTGGTGCTTACTGAATTAGGATTAAGGGTTGGTGCTCTTTGTAGGTTTATATAATTCATAAAGTACATTATTTGTACTGTGGTTTTATCCCGCAAGGGTTTCCACGTAAAAATCTTGGTGTCAACTTGTTTATATTGTGATATTCTTGCATAGTTGATTTTGTGTTAGAGTTTGAAGTTGATAAGAAGTTTAAGAGGGTAAAAGTTTGTTGATATACTGATTCATCCCCGCCCCTCCCCCCCTCTTAGTATATCTTTTGTGCTCTTCATTGTCCCATTTGAAAGAACACAACCTAAGTAGAGGTGATCACTACTTTTCATATATTTAATTTATGTCCTATTTAACATATTAATCATTGCTTTATTATTGCTGCTGCCCATATTGGGTAATCGCTGCCCTTTTGAATTAACTTAAACCTTTTTAAAACTTAGTCGGTGCCACTTGGAATATTTTCATTACTACTTTTTAAATAACAATAATGTAATGGCCCCATTTCACAACACCTTCCGTTAGTTGGGTTTGTTTTGGGAACACTTACTATTTTTAGTAAGTGATATTTTATCAGGGGGTCTGGTACAGTACTCCAGTCATTGGTGAGCCATCTCGAGCGTCTCATTTTCTCTCTAGCTCAAGTTTCAAGGTGCATTACTTACTATTTTTGGAACTTACTAAAAATAGTAAGTCAATTAGGGTTGACCAAATTTGGCAGGCTAGCCCTGGTCAGGCTAGTCAATGTGCACATTCAGAGGATTAAGTCACTTTAGGAGATTATTTTAATATTTGAGGCTCTTTGGGAAATGTGTTTTAAAAGTGACTTTATAATGTTTAATTAAAAAAGGGACATAAGGCGTCTCAATTAAAAAATAGACCAAGGGTGCCTAGCCTAATGACTTGAAGTTGTTTTAAAGATAAATAATATAATACTTCATTTGGGCGCCCAAACTATGGAGGTAAAAAGATTTAAAATTAATTTAAATCAAATTTATGGAGTTTTTGGAGGCAAACTAGGGTTGCTGGAGAAAACTTATTAAAAGTTCATTTTGGAGGCTCATTTCGGGAGGTTGGAGTTTTTGTTTTTTACAGGGATGCCGCTGGTGTGGTGCCAGGGTATTGAAGAAAGAAATTGAGGACGTAGCCCCTCAAGTTCTAAGACTTGTCTTGGCAGTGAAAGACTTGCTTAGACTTGTGTTGGGTGATTTCATTCAGAGATCACAGCTGGGTATTCAAAGATGAAGATTTACCAATATTTCTGATTGCATTTCAGTAGTTTTGGGATGTGTGGCTGCTGGATTTTGGAGTGGAGAGAAATAGCTCATTTTGGTGTGTTTTAATCATTTTACAAAAGACTTTACTTTGGACCCGAATCTGGTTATTTACTCATTGCTCATTATCGGTTGAAGATATTATTCTGGGTATTGATCCATTGGAAGCCCCTTCTTTTGCCGAACGTTTTGAGTACTAGATTGTAATTTTTGGGGGACAATTTGAATTTTTCTAAAGTAGGTTGAGCTTCTCCAGGTGACACAGGGCTGAAACTGATAATTTGCTCATATTTCCTCATTGGCTCGAGATTTCATTCTGGGTATTTGAGATATCACTTCTTCTATCAAGGGCGTCCATTTCAATAACAAGAACAAATTTTTTGGTGAAGAATCCACTTTATTAGAGAAAATTTCCTTACTAGAGAGGTTCGACCTTGTTGGGTTTGTTGCACTTTGTTTGGTGGGTTGAAAAGAAGTTCGAACAGCAGATTCTAGGATACTTTTGGCTGCACAAAAACTCTATATAGCTTGGTCACTTTAACTTGCATCCCGGGGAAAGGCGCACTTGTCAAGTGAGCTTCATGATTGCTGAAAGAACTCAATTTCCAGGTCTGATAATAAGTTTTAAATTCTGCTTTTTGAAGCTTTGTATTACTTAAAACAAATATTGAAGAAATCAGGAAATTAGTTGCCTTTGAAAGTGTTATTTCTAGTTCCTTTATGCACTCATTATTTTATTGTTATTGCACAATGCTAAAAAAAAACATGCAATGTAAACCCTTCACTTGCAATGCAAAAACTTCATGAAAACAATTGCAAATAACAAACAGCAACAAGGTAAAAACAAAAACAAAAAAATTGCGGTAGATTACTACAGTGGTATCGGAGCAAAACCAATCTTGCCATCCAGTGGGATTTAGATTCCTATGAGCCAGAGTGACATAGAAAGGAGATATTTTGAGAGAAACAGGAGAAAAGAGGAGAGTTTCTGGGAACATTGGCCTTCGTCTGGTGAAGAGCAGCAAGCTGAAACTTCATCTAGTGGGTCATCTAACACAGGCAGTATGGGAGACAGGGATGGAGATGGAAATAGGAATGAAAGAAATAACAGGAATGAGAGAAATGAAGAACCTCTGGACAGAATAGCAATCTTGCTAGACACTTTGGTTAGGGGACAATTGAGGGCAGCACAACAACAATAGGAACAAAATGACAGGTTAGCTGATTTGGTACAGCGAATGGACCATTTGGGTCAAGGAAACAGGGCAGACGAGCATTTAGTTGGTAACCAAGCAGTGTTGGCTAGACCTTTAATGCCAAATTTCTCACCAAGGATTGAAGCTCCTACAAACCCAGAGCTCACTTTGTTGGAGCAGTAGGAACAATTTAAACAAGATTGGATTGATGATGGACCGGGATTTCAAATGGATATGCCACTTAGAGATTATATTGACTTACAGATGAGACACTCTAATCATAGGGGGAATAGGGACTAGCAAAATGAGTTGAAGAAGGTTGGGAAGATTACACTTCCATACTTTGATGGGTTCGGGAAGATGGCAGCAAGAGCATGGGTGCAAAAATTAGACACATACTTCACATTGAATCCTATGCCTAAGATTGAGTCCATACAGTATGCCTCGATTCATTTAGATGGCATTGCTCATGAATGGTGGCACAATGGAATGCTTACGTTGGGGCATGCACAAATTACATCTTACAGAGTATTCATAGAGAGACTAATTGAAAGGTTTGACAAAATGGACCTCGAGCTGCACTTTAAGGAGTTGGCTCGACTCAAACAATGGGGGTCAGTTGATGCCTATATTGTTGATTTCCAAAAACTGTCTATCTTGGTGACTGATACATCTGAGAGGAGGCTCGTAGTGTTGTTTATTGATGGTCTTTCGGATCCTCTTAGGGGTTGGATTAAAGCCTTCAACCCTCATAGCCTTCAGGAAGCAATTATAAAGGCAAGGGGCATGGAAACTTCAGCATTTAAAAATAAATTTCAGTCAAAGGACCTGCAGCCCAAGAAGGAAAAGGAAAAGAAAATTGACACCAAAGAGCAGGAGCAGCCTAAGAAAAACTTCATGAGGTTAGACACTGGGACTTTAAATGAACTTCGGAAGAAAGGATTATGTTTCACATGCAGAGAACCTTATTCGTAGGGTCACAAATGTGATGTCAAGGCAAAGGCATTGTTAATTGAGTACCAATCAGGTGAAGAAAGTGAATCAGAAAAATCAGATCAGCCAACTAATTCTGAAGAAAAAGAGGATGAGAAGACACCAAAAAATAGTGATAAGGGGTTGGACCATGATGGGACATTTTCCCAACTTCATAACTTTCATGAGCATCAGTCGTTGCGCATTAGAGGGTAGATATAGGGGCAACAAATGTTAGCATTGATCGATACAGGAGCTACGCATAACTTCATTGATGATGGGTTAGTGGTTCGGAGAGGACTTCAGACACAGGAGGTTGGTGCGTTCAAGGTAATGGTAGCTGATGACTTCACTATTCAGTGTAACAGGATGGTTCCCCAGTTGAGCATCCTTTTGGGAGGACATGAAATTAAGGAGGACTTCTACATGGTTAACATTGTAGATAGATGTGGTCATGGGCATTCAGTGGCTGCGATCTTTGGGAGAATTTACCTTGAATTTTCAGACATTAGAGCTTAAATTCAAATCAGAAGGTAAGCAAATGATTTTGAGAGGACTATTACAGAGTGGACCACGTGCAAAGTCCAACAAAGAGAAAAGGGAAGACAAGGCAAAGCCTTTAATGCTTCTTTGGAGCTGTCCAGAGTTCCTGAAAACATCAATTATGTGTTTGGGAATTTTGAGAATAATAACCCACTCCTGGGAGATCATGGTTGGATGTAATCAGGTTGAGGACTTCAAAACAACAACTTATGATGATTGTAACAGTGTTGTCAAAGTAGGATTGAGTCTGATTTCTCAGGGACAGCTAATGATTGGAGATATATGCGTGGATATGAATGTTGATGTGTTGATGAAAGAGTCATTTGAAGGGACTACATCACAGGAAGAACTCAAAGAACAGAACAAATCACTTCCTGATATTGGGAAACTTGATGAGATGGAACTACAATCCAAAAAGGAGCCAACATGAGATGAATTCTCTTTTGATTTTGGAGCTACTTCGACTGCTAATCAACAATCAAGCACAGTTGATGGCATTGATGATGATTTTGGTCTTGAACCAGTCAGTGAAAATAAAACAAATTTAACCTTGCTTACAACTGATCATGAGTATGAATTTAGCAACTTTGCTGATTTGGATTCACAATCAGCTCATGAGGGGGGTCAATTTTCATAACCCCTTATTTGATATGGGAGATGATAGGGTCTATGACAATCCACTCTTCGAGTTGGAAGAAGGAAATTCCTCTAGTTGCAACAATTTGAGGAGAACGGTAGTGAAGTGTTAACTCATGAATGCTCTAGTGGGACTACTTTTAGCTTCAGACCCCGAGCTAATGTACCGACCAGCCTACACATGACTCCTATTTGTGATCAGCAGTTGAGTTGTACCAGATGGAGTTTGGGAGACAGTGATGATTTGGTGTTAGGGAATGATTCTCTAGTTCATCTTTGGTTCACTCCTACTTATCAGTTGGATTCATGGGTTAACTATCGCTGCCCACACATTCTTGAGTTGTTTATGCGGATACTTCTTGGTGAGTTGGTTGACTTCAAGTCAGGGCAGCAGGTTGTGAGTACTTATACGAGATTCACATTGGATTTTAGAGCGGATGCCGATTGGGATGTGAGAGCCAGTGTGGATTTTCTCGAGTTTATTCTGGCGGCTCCTCCATTTGGTGCTTTGGAGAGACTTATTGTTGAGGAGTGGATTGAGTTTTGGTGGTGTTTCATCTTTCTGCTTGGGGGAGACCTTCAAGAGGCTTCGTGTGATGATGCCTTGATGGATAGGGTGTTGAGTAGTTGGAGCTTCAAACCACCTCGACTTATTTGGGATCCAAGAATCGATTCAGGTGCTGGTATGTTTTTGGATATGGATTGCGGGGCTCATTGGTATTGCTTGAGGACAAGCAATCTTTGGGAAGGGCGGACTGTAATGTCCCCATTTCACGACACCTTCTATTAGTTAGGTTTGTTTTGGGAACACTTACTATTTTTAGTAAGTGTTATTTTTAGCAGGGGGCTTGGTACAGTACTCCAGTCAATGGTGAGCCATCTCAAGCATCTTAGTTTCTCTTCAGCTCAAGTTTCAGGGTGTATTACTTACTATTTTTGGAACTTACTAAAAATAGTAAGTCGATTAGGTTGACCAAACTTGGCAGGCTAGCCTTGGTCAGGCTAGTCAATGTGCGCATTCAAAGGATTAAGTCACTTTGGGAAATGTGTTTTAAAAATGGCTTTATAATGTTTAATTAAAAAGGGGACATAAGGTGACTCAATTAAAAAATAAACCAAGGGCGCCTCGTCTAATGACTTGAAGTTGTTTTAAAGATAAATAATATAATACCTCATTTGGGCGCCCAAACTATGGAGGTAAAAAGATTTAAAATTAATTTAAATCAAATTTATGGAGCTTTTGGAGGCAAACTAGGATTACTAGAGAAAACTTATTAAAAGTTCATTTTGGAGGCTCATTTGGGGAGGTTAGAGTTAGAGTTTTTTACAGGGATGTTGCTGGTGTGGTGCTAGGGTATTGAAGAACGGAATTGAGGACGTAGTTAATCAAGTTCTAAGACTTGTCTTGGCAGTGAGAGACCTGTTCAGACTTGTGCAGGGTGATTTCATTCAGAGATCACAACTAGGTATTCAAAGATGAAGATTTACCAATATTTCTGATTGCATTTCAGTAGTTTTGGGATGTGTGGCTGCTGGATTTTGGATTGGAGAGAAATAACTTCATTTTGGTGTGTTTTAATCATTTTACAGGAGACTTTACTTTGGACCTGAATTTGGTTATTTGCTCATTGCTCATTATCAGTTGAAGATATTATTCTGGGTATTGATCCATTGGAAGCCCCTTCTCTTGCCGAACGTTTTGAGTACTAGATTGTAATTTTTTGGTGAAGATTTGAATTTTCTAAAGCAGGTTGAGCTTCTCCAGGTGACACAGGGCTGAAACTGATAATTTGCTCATATTTCCTCATTGGCTTGAAATTTCATTTTGGGTATTTAAGATATCACTTCTCATATCAAAGGCGTCCATTTCAATAACAAGAACAATATTTTTGGTGAAGAATCCAATTTATTAGAGAAAACGCCCTTCTAGAGAGGTACGACCTTGTTGGGTTTGTTGCACTTTGTTTGGTGGGTTGAAAAGACGTTCGAACAGCAGATTCTAGGACCCTTTTGGCTGCACAAAAACTCTATACAGCTTGGTCACTTTAACTTGCATCTTGGGGAAAGGCGTACTTGTCAAGTGAGCTTCATGATTGCTGAAAGAACTCAATTTCCAGGTCTGATAATTAGTTTTAAATTCTGATTTTTGAAGCTTTGTATGACTGAAAACAAATATTGAAAAAATCAGGAAATTAGTTGCCTTTGAAAGTGTTATTTCTAGTTCCTTTATGCTCTTGTTATTTTATTGTTATTGCACAATGTTCAAAAGCAAACATGCAATGTAAACCCTTCACTTGCAATGCAAAAACTTCATGAAAACAATTGCAAACAACAAACAGCAACAGGGTAAAAACAGAAAAAAATTTTGGGGTAGATTAGTACAAATAATCACTGCATTAGCAAATGAATTGCTGCTTTTATGTTTACATATGTTTTCTTATAAAAATTGAAATTATTGTTCATATTTTTTTTTTTATATTAGTTTATATATATATATATATATATTCAATATTTATAGTACTATAATTATTATAATAATATCAAATTGTTAATATTTATATTGCTATTTATTTTATTTATTTGCATTTCAATGCTTGGTGTTTTTTTGTGTTGCAATTTTGGGGGCATGACAGTCTGCCCTTCCCAAAATTGCTTGTCCTCGAACAATCACAATCTAGGATGCTCCCTAATTTACCAAGATCCAAAATCAACCTTATAGATTTGTTTTGCTCTTTCTTGTGATGTAATTAGTTTTTGTTGTGATACTTTGATGCATTTAGGAGTTGAAAACCCTATAGCTAGTCATGTTGTCTTGGTTATGTCTGACTTACTACTGCAATGATGTATTTAGAGAGTGATTGTTATTATACTACAAACAAGGTTAGTTCTATCCTCTAAAGTATGAGGAAATTTTATTGTCTTATGTACTACTATTTCCTGATAACTCTCAAACCCAAGGGTTGGGAATTGGCAAGACTTGTTACTTAAGTTTTCTCATTTCATCACCACAAGGATCCTAGGCAATGATTCAAACTCTTCATTACCCCTTGTTGAAAACTACAATGACAGAAAAAATGTTGCATCCTTCATCATGATAGATGTTGTACCCAAACCAATTTTTTTGCTTCATCAAGGCATTTTGTATTTAAAAGTCTAAATCTTGTTAAAATGTTGTAAAACACAGTTTTGGGCAATATCAAGCATGGAGTTTTTGTCAATAGTTTGTCAGTCAAAGTCAGTTTTATTGAACAAAACCTAAAGCAGAGACTCAGAATGGAGTATTCACGATGGAGGAGCATCTCACAACGGCATTTCACATTGCACACGGTCATTTCAGTGATCGAGACGGAGTTTTTAATGATCAATTTATGAAGATTTTTCAAAGGAAAAGTCAGAAAGTGCAAGTATAGCCCAGGGGCGCCCAACTTGTTGAAGGTCAAGATCTTGTCTAAAATGCTCAAGCATCCAGTCAGTCTCTTCAGAATTAGTTTGACTATCCGTCGAGCTATCCAGCGAGGTAATCCGAAACTCACAGCTCCGGCAAATAGCGACAGAAGTTGAAATCCCTAAATTTCTAGATGTGAGAAATTTGTCCTTTTCAGGCAAAAGCGCGCCTCTAGTCTGAGGGCGCCCATCTTAAGGAGGGTGTAAATCTCGACAGTCTCGATGGCGGATACAGTCAATTTGTTCACGACTAGTCTGCTCGTCCAACGAGATGTCAAACGTAGTCATCCGAATCCCAGAATTCCGGCGGCAGTCATCCGAAGATCAGCTTAAAATGGAGTTTTTCACGTTTCTGAGCTTCTCCGTTTGTTCCCAGTGCAAGTACAGGCCAGGGGCGTTGGTTTAAAGGACCCTCCAGATGGCGGAATTTGTAGATGAAGTCTTCCTAACATCAGTAATACTCTAGCCTAGCTCCGCGATGCATCATCCTGCTTGTCGATCTGACGTTCCAGGTGATCGTGGCGGTGATTCTACCAAGCACGTAATTTCACGGGCGGACCAACAAATGATTTTCAGTGTATTTCCACAGTCTAGAGGCGCTTAGCCTTTAGGCCTGTCAGATGAGCCCGTTCGCGTTCGAAGTCTTCACGGCTATTGAGCGTAATCATTTTATCTATCCAACGAGCCTAGCCGTCAGCCTTCGGGATTTGGCAGTCGCTCGTACGTGCGAGGTCTTTAGTGTAATACTGCAAAGTGAAGATATCCGGAAAATGGCCAAGTCTGGAACGGTAATTTTAAATAAAATACGCACTGGAGTTTTTGAGGTCTTAGAAGCAGTTTTCTTGCTTCGTCACCTCCAGAGATTTCTCTTGTGGGTTTTTCCGGCTGTCCGTTAAAACAGATAGTGCCTGAATCGGGTCATCCCAGCTCCAGATACCAGACGTCAAAGTAGGGTACTTGGATGAAAGTTCAACTTTCGTCAAAATGACACCAGTGCAACCAAGAGCCAGGGGCGCTTTTATTTTTGAGGCCCTTAACACAGCTTTCAGGTGTCATATGTACAGTCGTTGGATACAGAATGTCTCCAGGCACGCAGTGGGCTTCGTTGCTTGTCAGCAGGGTTCACCGTTCACCGTCGGCAGCCGTTTGAAGCGTCAAATGGCAGTTTGAGAAATGGCCAAGTCTGGAACCTGTAAAAGCAATTTAATCAAAGGCGCCTAATTTTTCAAGGGGTTAAACGATGGATTTTGCAGTAGTGTCTCCCAGCAGACATTTCTTCCTTGTTCAATAGGCTTTCCGATGAATTCTTCAGATCAGTCTCAGCATCACCCGTCATCCGGAAATCGCTATTTGCTGGCCACCGTGATGTTGTTGTCGCTTATTGTAAATAGGAGTTACAAAAGTGAAGTATCTTGAGCAAATGGACGCCTTATATGTCAAAAAGATGACTTTTTTCGTAATCATGAAGTCTCGATTTATGAATTCATACCAACAAAATTGTCAAATCAAGTTCAAAATATAATTGCTTATAAATGTACATTTTCTACTTTTACACTTTGCATGATAATAAATATTTTATTATTATTTTCAAATTTGAACTTCCACAAAGGGCGTGAACTGAAAGGCAGCCAATCAGAGGACTTCTATTCTTGTTAGGGTTTTGAGTTCTTGCAGTTATCAAATTGGTGCGAATTTCTTCTTATTTAACATGGCGCAATCTTCATTGTTATTCACAAGCTTTCAAAGGAAATTCGTATTTCATTAAGAGCAAATCCAATCTTGAGTGGAATTCGTATTTTTCAAAGGCAAATTCATTATCTTCAAAGGGAAATCGAAGTTTATTAATTTCAAAGCAACTTCAAAGATAAAATTCGAATTTCTTCAGAAGAGAAGGCGCATATCTTCAAAGCAAATTCATCCAAAACAATTCGCAAATTCCTCAAAGGCGTTTTCATAAAATCAATAAAATTCGCAAGTTCTCCAAAGATTCAAAGGCGGATTTCATATTCAAAGGCGGATTTTAATTCCTTAAAGGCGAATCCTCAAATTCAATAAAATTCGTATTTTCTTCAGAGGAAATTCGAATTTCTTCATAACCAAAGGCGCAAATTTCAAGAAGAAAATTCGTGGTTTTCAAAACAAGGCGAATTCTTCTAGTTCAAGGCAAAATCTACATCAATTCACAGAGGCGATTTTTCCTAACATATCTTTTTGCAGATTCAAGTTCACAAATATCAGCAATCTGAAGAAATCTTGGGCGATTTTCACAAGAAGAAGACATAATAAAAACGTCTTTTTCATCCTTTCAATTACAGATTTCTCACAAAATACATTGTGCATGTTCCTAAAATTGGCGAATTTGGCAAGTCTCAGTATCTGGATCATTCTTATATAATTTCCTCGAGTTAGAAATGTGCGTTTGATTTTTCATGAATTTTCAGCTTCAGAACATTCATTCTCGAATTGCTAATTTTCTCAAGTGAAAAATCTTTGTACAATCGAGTAGAAGTTGAATTTTCGCAAATCTAACATTCTGGGTTGTCTTAGAATCCTTTTCTGGACAAAACCCATATCTCGGATTTTTCGCTGAAAATAATTCTTCGAAAGGCTATTTTTAACTCTCGCAGGCTATTTTTAGCTTTCCAGAAATCTTGTCAGAATATAGTCAAGTTCACGGTCAATAGGCTAATTTTTCAGAATGCAATTCACTCAGCTCGAATACAGGACCAAAACCGTCCTTACTCATGATTTCCGCAGGTTGGTTGAGACAGATCTTCACAAAGTATTACCAGAAGCAGTGCTAGACCCAGTCAAGATCAGAAGTTCAATCATTCAGAATATTGAGCAGTCTGGCTTATTAGAGGCCGCTTCCATACCTATCTCCATTCACTGTATTGAATTCGTGATGGCTTGCATTAAGCATTACAATGCTATTACTCGTGAGATAGTGTCAGTTGACGGACGGGTCATTTGCAGTCTCAAACCTTTGGACATCGAAAGGAGTTTTGTCATTCCTCAACACCAGAACAGCCTAGTTGTTTCTATGGAGCAGTGTGCGCAGGCATTTGATGCTGATATGGACAAGTGTTAGAAGAAGATGGCAGAAAGATGGTTAAAACAAGCAAAGAACAGATTGCCAAACAATGTGGGTCGCGGTGAATACAAGGATGAGTATGCGATTCTAATCACACTCCTGAATCGTGTCTCAGGTCAAGAACATGCAAATGTTTTCCAGCCTTGGATGTATTACATTATTGGTCGCATCATTTCTGGGCAGGAGCATTATGACTGGGCATCCTTCATCAGTGACATTCTCCACAGGCAGATCACCGGTTTCTTAGTTGCCCATGAGTTTCACATGTGTTCATATCTCGTGTACTTGATCGCTTATCAGGGTCAGTTCCGAGGATTAAACACCATGGGCATCCTCAGTGTTCAGAAAGTTTATCAATATTATGATCAGCTTGAGTTCACCAGAGCTGAACGTCATTTCAAGCGTGTTCACGAGGCTTTTCTGACTTATACAGTGAGAAACTTGGACCGGGAATTGCATGTTCATATCTCGGCAGTTGCTAGGGCAGCGATGGATGGATGGGCAGATTGGTTTATTCAGTTGCCAACATACACCTACATCCGAGAATATGGCTTCACAGGAAATCCAGCTATGCTTCCACGTTATCCTTCGGATAAGACAATTTTTCAGGAGTTCCTTAGACAGATGCATGATGTTCATCGTCTTCTACGCCGCAGGCACAGACCATCACTTAACTTTCCTTTTCAATTTGGAATGTGTTGGTTGGAAATTTTGTATTCTTGTGAAAGCGTACAAAATTGAGATTTCAACCACAGCACGTGAGTTTGAACTCTCCTAATTAAGGGAAGGCTCCCCCTTTTAACAAAACAAAATTGACATGGGTAGGACAGCAATCGTTCCTCTTGTTTCAGGAAAGATTATGTTCTCCTCTCTTCATAGAAAAGAAACAGTAAATGTTACTAAAACTTATTACAACAGCTGTGCAGTGAAATTAAGAGAGAGGAAATAAAGTTTCCTGAAAGCACAAAGACTTCCGTTATTTCCTCCGGGACGGGAAAACAATTCAATAAGCACAAAGTCTTGAAGAATGAAATCCTATCAACCTTTTTCAGAACGATTACTTGATGAAAAAGTACAACATAAAACAGCTCAAAGACTGTAATTACAATGTATCTTTTAACTACTCTAAATGAGAAATACTATGAGCATAAAGACTTATAATTCTTCTCTATTTCTAACACTAATTATGAATTCAATTCTCACATTTACAGCACAAAGTCTGCAGATATTTAAATCGAATCTCTTTTCAGCAATCTTCAACAATTCTCAAGTAATCACAAAATAATAAAACAAGGATTCAGCTCAAAGTCTAAAATTCCAGCTTCTTGATATTACTTGAAAATTCACAATATTCCACCATAAAGCTCAAAGACTTTATGAGTACAAAATTCTGCAGAGTTTTCTTGCTTGCTAAAAAGATAAAAGATTACAATAGACCCCTCAAGTATTTATAGGAGGAAGGTCTGGAGAAAAAGGTGGGAGGATCTCAACAAACTTGAGAAAATCTCTCAACCGATAACTAATTGCGATTGACTTATTCAAAATTACAATCCAAATTGTGATTTGTCTTGTAAGATTTTACATGTAATTACATTTTCGAAAATTGCAAGGAAAGAACACTTGCAATTGCAAAATTTGTTTTTACATATATATTGTCGAAAGTAAAATTACATAAAACAATCTAAAATTTTAATCTGCTTCATTCCTATCTTTGAAAGATAAGAATTTGCTGATGATGGTCTTCAACTCATTTGGATCTGGACCCAACGTGTTCTTGGCCACTGCAACTGTCTTCAGAATTACATCAAAGTATCTGATAGTCGCCAATCTATGCTCTTCGTAAGTAGTTTGCATTTTCTCAAGGATTGTCTGATGATTGACAAGCTTTTGAATTGAATCCATAGAAAACTGCTCTGATTCCATTTGTTGACGAAGATTGGCTGCCATTTCGGAAATAACTGAATCAGCTGCAAGTAATTCATCTTCTTGATTTAAAACCGTACAAGACATCTTCTCAAAACTTGAAAGAATATCCTGCTGAACTTCATCATTCATTTCTAAAGTGGCCTGGATATCTTTAATAAGATCTTGAATGACCAATGATCTATTTGTCATAAGTTCCTCAAATTCTATGTACTTCTCTCTATTTGGCAAGATTGAGTTGTTGCATAGAATTTGTAACTTAACTTGATCTATCTCATGCCATATTTTTAAATCCTTCTCAAGTGATTCCAAAGTTTGTTTGAAGGCTTCCAAAGTCTGATTCAGCTTTATCTTTGCTATTCTGACATTCTTGAAAACTTGCAACGTCTTCTCAATCATTGGAATGCTTTGCTCAATTAGCTGAGTTATCCATGAATCAATTGCTTTAGCCTTTTGCGCAATTCTTTCTAATTGTCTAACTGATTCATTTGGAGGAGCTGTAGATAGAGAATCAACTGCCTCTGATGATCCTGTAATCCTTTGAATGACTGAAACTAGCTGAGCATTGTCTTCTTTGAGCTTTTCCTTTTTAGCTAAGAGTTCGTTATAGCTTTGTGTCAGAATTGTTACTGAACTCTGAGCATCCTGCATCATATTGGCATGAGTCTGCTTGCCCAATTCGACTCTTGTGAACTTGTAATCAGATACCTGCATTTCTTCATGTGGTTTATCAACTAAAGGCTCTGCAATTTCAGCATATTTCATTCTGTTGCTGTCAACAAAAACCTGTGAGACTGTCTTAGCTTTCTTTGCAATCACTGGTTTTGATTTCTTCAATTTTTGGAAATCAAAAATATCAGGAGACACTGCCTGTTTCTTTCTTTTGGGAGCAATTGAATTCAGCCATGGAGGAAGATCCAAAGTTGTCACATCTGAAATAGCAACTGTAGTCTCTGTAGAAATAGCCTCAGTTTGTGATACAACAGAAATTCTAGAAGGTGCCTCGGTTTGTACAGCAACAATGTTTTGTTTAGAAGACAAACTACAACTAGGATTGGCCATGAAACAATCAAAGCTTGTTACAGAGGTATCAATTTCTGGAAGAGTCATTTCTGACATGGCTGGAAAGATTGGATTTATGTCAAAAATACTCTTGAAGTTATCGGGCAAGCTTCTTATGGGAGTATTCATTACTGATGGAGGTTGATGACAAGTCTCTTGTGGTGGAATAGAAGGAACAAAAACGGTGGAGAAGGAATCAACATCACTGTCGATAGGGGACATAGGAGATATGACTGATTCTGGTATTGGAGCTTCAATGTGAGGAGTTATCTCACTTAGAATAGTAGAGGTCTCAAGAACCTCGTCTTCTTCTTGCTGATCTAATATCTGAATCTGCATTTCATTGACTTCTTTTCCCTTTGATGTTTCCCTTTCCAATGGTTGTTCTGGAGCTCTGCTTACTTTCAGCTTGATTCTGGTACTTGAAGAGGAAGCTCCTTCTTTTGATTGTTCTCTGATTTCTGATTTCAATCCTCTAGGACCAGCTGGGTCATCTTCAGCTCTAACTTTGATTTTGATAGTCTTGACACCTATGCTTTTGAGCCAAGAGTTGGTGTTCGCCAAGACTGATTGAAATCTATCAAAGATAGAGACGGATTCCTTTTGAGACCATTGAATTGCAGGAATGGGAGCATTAGCAACTCCTTGTTCTTCGTACTCAGGATCCAAAATCTGCCTATCATCAATTACTCCCTCTGGAATTAAAGTCAGATTTAGGTCAATAATTTGCTCCAAAGTTAGCCTGCAATAATCCATTTTGTATATATCCTTTTCTGTCCGGAGGTCTGCCCAAACGTCTTCAATGCGGTGAACATGAGTGAAGGAGGCTCTTTTTATTTTATCCTTCATCCTCCTGTAATCAAAATCCACTCTAGCTTGGAATCTCTTCAATGTTATCTCCTGAAGTTCAGTTTCCATTGCTTTGGCTCTTGAAGAAGTTGTCAAAGAATACCTGCCGATTACCAATGGATTATGTGAAGAAATACCAATTCCAGACTTGTGTTGCGTAGCTTGACGTGAATGAACTGCCATTAACTGCCTTCCCAGCTCCATCAGAATGATCTTATCAGTCGGATATCTTGGAAGCATATAAGGTTGGTCTTCAAAGCATCCAACTCTCATATAAGTGAATGTAGGAAATTGAAGAAACAAGCAGCCATATTGATTTACCTTATTCCAAGCTGCATCAGACACCCTGTTGTTTGCTAGTTCTTTGTCAAACAAACACATAAAATAACCAAGAAGGCATCTTGAACCCTTCTATAATGCGCTCGACTTGGAATAAAAGTCAGCTGGTCATAATATTTCCATACAGGCACCAAGGATCTGTCACCTTCAGGAGATAGGCCTGGAAAATGCCTCAAGGAAGCTGCTATATAAACCAAATATGAATTCATATAGAAGGTAAGAGTGGTAGGAACCTGTGCAAGTTGTTCACACAAACAGTCACTGATTATTTCTCCCCAGAAAATTGGATGATGTGCTTTTTTAATAACTACCATGAACTTATACATCCAGTTTTCAAACACATTAGAAACCTTCAACCCTGCTATTCTGCTCAGAAGAGTGATCATATCATTAATTTCCTCTATGAAATCAGACCGATACAACTTGGGTATACGGGTGACACAAGGTCGTGATTTGAGAAGCCACTTAGAATTGATATGTCTAATACAATCACTCTTTTTCTGCTCAAAATGTCTGTGAGCACTCTTCAATGAGATCTCTGAATATGTAGTTGCATCAGGAACTCTGAAAACTCTGTTGATTGTTTCAGCATCAAGTCTGATAACTACATTACCATCATCATCCTTGATTGTTCTGGATTGTCTATCAAAGCGTGCTGCACATGCAAGGACGAATTCTGGTTCTAGGGCAGCAACAGGAAAAGAAGACACCAGATGAATATGACTCCTCAGCAATTTTTGCATATCAGAAGAAGTAGATTTCTCAGCTCTGCCAAGAAATTCAGACATATCAACATGCCCGATTTCTGTGTCTTTGATCTCGTCGATATTTGAAACGACGTGAGATGGAGAAATCTCATTCTGATATTTGTCGAATTTATACTCATCTTTTTGCCTGCTGGAGAAGTTGGCTCGTCTGTCATTGAACAGGAATCTGCAAGACTGCGGTGAAAACCCCATAAGGTCAGAACATCATCAGCATCAACGTGAGAGGACATGGCGGAACTCAAACCCTAGAACAATGAAATGGACTTTGGAAGAAAGATGGAAGGCGAAAGAAGATGAATTCGAAATGAATGGAATGGTGGAATGAAAAACAGCATTTTGTCTTCTTGAAACAGCAAGACAAAGAGATCTTTGGCTTGGATTTGGAATTTCGTCCAAAAAGGTCAACTTTTGTGCTTTTTAAGGCAATTCGGGTTTTCAAATGACTTCAACAATTTCGGAACTTTTTGACACTTTAGCAATTTCTGCTTTTTGCAATTTCGGGATTTTGAAGAGCTTTGACAATTTTCACAAAGGCAATCGGGATTTTTCAGAAGTTTAACAATTTTTGCTTTTTGCAATTTTGAAAATTGTTATTTCAATTGCAAATCCCGAAATTGTATTTTTGAGCTAAAAATCTGAAATGAGAGACAAAGTGAATTATTTATTTTGGAAAATGATAATGGATATTTGAAGTGGATGAAACGAAGCATGGAAGATGAAATGAAGGTAACATGGAAGTTTATTGCTGGAATGGTAAATGAGAAAAACACGTTTTTATCATAAGGCAGATTTAAAAGTGAAAAATGCATTATGTATGGAGTATATGTAAGGCAAATGAAAATAGTAAATGAGATGAAGGGAAATGGAGGAGATATGATACGAATGCGCATTATAAAAACGCGTTTTTATGTGAAGGCGGACTTTTCAGATAAAGAAAAACGCATTTAAGATAATGAAAACCAGTAAGAAAAACGCGTTTTGATAAAACTAACAAAAATACCAACAAATATACATAAATAAGCATTGGTAAAGGCAGTAAAAAGAAGAAAAAATGCGTAGAAAATAAAAACGCGTTTTGGAAAAGACGTCAAATCTAAAACAATATGTGTAAAAGACAGTGATGTTAAAAATAAAACAATAAATAACAGTAAAACGTTAAAAGAAAGAGGAAGAAATGCGAATCATACCTGAAGAAAAGTTGGAACTGAAAACAATGATGAAGCAAACCCTAGACGCGATGAGAAGAAGACAGAAACCCGGCTATTTACTGGTAAAAGTCCGAATTTCAGGCATTAAGGTCGACAAAATCTCCATGAAATGGGGAAGTAAATGCAAAGAAGAATTCAACCAGCTCGAATCTGAGAGATGTCGGACTTTTCAGAAGCTTTTGCAATGAAAAATGACATCAAAAACATGAATCGGGCTTTTTTTGAAGCTTTACATGCTTTTTTTTTAAACAAAATCGGGTTTTCAAGAAGCCAACGCAATTTCACTTTAAACAAATTCGCACTTTTCAGACCAAAAAGCAATTTTCATTTTGACAAAAATGAATACTTGTGAAAAATTCGGACTTTTTAAGTCACTAAAGCAAATTCGGGTTTTCAAGATCAAATAACAATTTTACTTTTATAAAGACTTAGCAATTTCGGGTTTTCAAGATCAAATAACAATTTTACTTTTATAAAGACTTAGCAATTTCGGGTTTTTGAGAAACTTTAGCAATTTTGCTTTTAAGTTAAAATTTCCCTATTTGCTGAGTTGCTCCAAAAACCCGAAATTAGCCAAAAAGACACTAAAAACAACTCAGAAATTGACGAAAACGGAAACGTAAAGGGGAAAAAGAGTAGCCCAAAGGTTAATCAACCTAAAACAGAGATTTTCCACTCTTTGCACCTCGTAATGCGTGCCTTAGAGAAGAAAAATCTCAAGTTTTATGAAAATTTTGATTGGTTACCCAAATTTTGAAACGAGTTAAAAATTTAGGATAACAGAATGTATTGGTGCAAGTCGGCAATTGATAGTAAGATCGCAGGGCAAGAGCTTGAGAAATATCATCTTAAGTATCTTGTTGAAGACGTGCCTATGACCTTTCAGGTCATTATACACTCGCCTTGCTGGAGGCACATATCACGAGCCTTCTATGGAGGATTACCGCAAATTGGCAGATGACTTCGTTCAGACTAGCTATTACCGCTTCTCTCTCTCATTTCGCTTTCTTATCGAGGATGTGGGAGGTTTATCGATGATGAGGGAGAGGTTCTTCCTCGTTTTTCAGAGAAGACACACAACCGCTTGCCAGCAGTTGATTGGTACCAAGGAATATGCAACGGTCAAAGAGAGGTCAAGTAGAGTTATTCAGAACAGTATACTTTACCTCGACAGCAAGAAGACAAGGAGGGTAAGTGTTCCCAGAGCAGAGCCGCCAGTAGTGGTGAATCCTTCGTTACCTTCCTCGTCGAAACCTAACAAAAAGAAGAGGAGTAATCCTCCCAAGAAAGTACAAGCGCCAAACAATTCAAAGGGCAAGGTGCTTGCCACTGTTACACACACGGAGCCTGACAGACATCCTATCATAGATTCAGTTCAGAGGTCATTTCAGAGCCCGCTAGTACCTGAGGTTCAGACTCAAGCTCCTACACCAGTTTCAGAGCCTTCACCAGTCCCAATTCACATTGAATTGGATTTAGACTCTCCACCTCGTAGTGGGTCTTCTACACACTCACTTTCATCAGTACCTCCTGTCGCTAGTGCAGACCCTTCTAGTAGCATTAGCCGAGACCAATCTTGGATCGAAGCTCAGCTAGGAAGGAAGAGGAGGCAGCCATCTTATGTCCTTAATCATTCTGATTTTGATGACATTTACTAGGATGCGCCGGACAAAAGAGTTAAGAACATGGTTCACGTAGAGAGAAACATTGACATGGAGATTGTCGTTGAGACTGCCGTACCTCCACAAGGGAAGAACTTGGCTGAATTAGAATCTCAGGATTTTGAAGTTATCACAGTCAACCTTGGTCGCAACACACGCCAGACTCAGGTTGATCTTCTACAAGTTGCTACGGACAGTGCCAGGGATAGAATACTAAAGGACGGAGAGGATAAGGCAGCCCTCAAGGCTGAAATCAGACAGCTTCGTCAGTATATTTCTAGCCTTGTGCATAGACCTGATGCCATTAACACACTCCCGCCGATGCTTGAGCCTTCAGCAGAGCAAAGTCAACTCAATCACTTAGTTGCATATGGCAAGCGTTTGCAGGAATGGGAGGAGGAGTTCGTTGCTAGAGGCTGTACTATGCTTACAGAGTTATATCAGTTGCGGTATAATGCACGAGAGCTCCGTCTTCATCTTCAAGATGAAGAACGGGATATGGCAATTAATAAACCCCGGGACGAGATTATGATTGCTCACCTGAGTGTGGCGTATGATGCAGTCACGGATGCAGAGGACAAAGAGGCTATCTACTCTTGGAAGACACAATTGGTTTTCAGGATAAAGATAGAGGACAGTTTAGCATCAGAGTTGGCTGAGAGTAGAGAGCACGTCACTAGTGCACTCCGGTTTGTGAGGACTTTAGTGTCTCGCTTACCGTGTCGTTATCAGATTGAGGGTGGTGCCTACGTTGAGCTTACCGATGTTCAGTCAGAGCTCCAGGCACTCATTCATACCATTTTCAGTGGGGAGACCGTTGGCTGTAAGATTACTCAGCTTACAGTCATGTCAGCATTGTTCGATGAGGCAACGAGGAGTAGGGGCGAACTTCAGTCTCAGATCACAGCTGGTGAGGATATGCTGCATCGACATAGCATTCTTCGAAGTCTCATAGCTCCATAGTGATACAGCTTAACAACTCTCGTGAGGGATTGATTGCTCGAGATCACCACCAGAACTTCAGCCCGCCTCAGATAGACATTACACACACGAAGTTGAACTTGGTGTTACCCTTTCAAGTTAACTCGATGTTGTCATCACATGCATACCTATTCTGAGATTTGCTTTATTTACTTGGAGTTTCTTTTAGGGTTTTTCGTTAACTGATGGTAGTCTTCCAGTTAACTTGCTTTCAATAAGGACGTGCATGCTCGCACAATTGTCCATTTTTAGATTAGATGTTTCGGTTAACTGATGGTAGCTTTCCAGTTAACTGTATAGTTTACTTCATTAGGGTTTGGCAGCAAAACTTGCATGCATTGCAAGAACTGTAGATGACTCAAGGTGATTTTAGGGTTCCCTACACCTTGATGTATATAAATAAGAGCTTTTGCTCATTTGTAATAACTTTTGCTTGAGAGAGAAATATATGCTGCGCCTACCTTGCCCTCAATATTGCTCTTTTGGTATTTGTTCATGTGTCTTCGCTATTACGATTTATTGTTATGCCACATAGGGTTTCAAGAGATTGTAATGGTGGATTCTTTCCTTAGTTTAGATAAATCTGTTTGAACATCTTTATCATTGAGATCAATTGTTATGCCACATAGGGTTTCAAGAGATTGAGGTGATAAATCTGTTTTGTGTCTATTTACCATTGTGATCAATCGTTATGCCACATAGGGTTTCGAGAAATTACAGTGATAAATCTGTTTTGTGAATCTTTATCAATATAATCAAAGGTTATGCCACATAGGGTTTCGTGAGATTGTGATGATAAAGGCTGTTTTGTGAAGACTTTGCTATTTCAATCAAGTGTTATGCCACACAGGGTTCCATAAGATCGTCTTGGTAAATTCTTAAATCTGTTTTGTGCCCAATAAGCTTGTTTAGATTGAGATGATAGTTGCGCCACCTTGCCCTCAAGTAGAGAATCTAAACTCGTTTATCGTCAGATAGTCAAACCTTGCTCCGTTTCCTCTTGCTCTGTTTTCCTGAGGAGATTGGATAGATTAAATTTAAGTTGTAGTTAGTAGATCTGCAAAACTAGAGAAAACTCAGCTGCAACGTATAGGTTCTTTCAAGAAAGCCTTGTGCCTCTACAGCTGAAACAAAAAAGACAGGACATAGTTTAGCTTATTTTCCTTTGCAAGTATTTTTGTCAAAGCACAACGAGGGAGCTTCCCCTCCTAATTTGAAGAGCACTCATTGCGTAGTGTACACAGGCTGTTCATAACAACTTCTACTCCACAGGTGTTAGTTGTTACGCCAACAGAGCTCTTTATTGTTCATGTTTGTGAAATGTAGAATTGGATCCTTTCTATCCTAAGATAATAACTTGTTTCGCAGTAGTTGAGTGGTTTTGACATTAATGAGTGTTTGACTGGCTGATTTAACTCTCTATTTGCGAAGATATTTTTTTGGAGAAATAAAAGCTTTATTAATAACTATAGAAAAGTCTATGTTAAAATTACTTTGTTATTAGTGATTTAAAAAATTAGAGCATGGCAAAGGAATCATTGATAATAGCAAACAGCAATTAGAAACTATAGGTGAATCTAGTGAATCCATTAGGGAATGATTTCAACTCAACATAAAAGTGAAATGCACTTAAGGAATTAAAAAAGTGACAAATGAAGGCAAGATCATACACTAGAGTTGTTAGAGATCTCTTCAAAATTGGAGATTGAGGATGCATGAATTCAAGAAGAAATAAGCATCCCAACTCTGAGGACACATATGGTGAATTTGAAGGTCTTTGTCCAGTAGAGGATTCCTTCATCTTTGGGGTCTCTCATTAGTTATTGAATATGGGAGAAATGGAGATTTATTTTCTCTCTAAAGGATATTTTTAGGCATTTTTTCAATCTAAAAGAGTCAAAGACTAGGTTTTTTAGGTGGCATATGGTTTGTTCATAATTTAGGCCTTAGCTAAAAACCATGGATACTAACTATGTGATAGCACCTGCCCCAAGGGTTGGAGACTTTCTAATTCTTGTGTCATCTTTGTTTCCTTGACTTTCCTATTGGACCATATTGAACCTTGACCTAAACCTTGAAACATTCAGAATATTTTTTTTCTAGTATTTTTTTCGTTTTCTCTCATACCCTAGATGCTAAATCCCTACTCAATCCATCCTTGATAATTGATCAAAGAATTCTTTTGTGGGCTCCTTGGTCATTTTGTGCTTTGCCTCCCTCCATTGCTTTGTCATAAGCCTAAATTTCATTTCTTTTCCCAAGTGTGAGGATTTCTAGATCATTTTCCAAATTTGGTTGGGATTTCAAAGTCTCCCATCTTGGTGTGCTATTTTGGAGTTTCCCTTTTTGGCATGCCTTTCCTTCCAAGTTCTTGTTTGCCATTTCCTTCCATTTCTGGATTTTAGAGTTTCCCTTCCCAATATGCCATTTCTCCAAGTACCCTTTTTCCATTACCCTCTATTTCAAAAGTTTAGAGTTTCCCATTTTGGTAGGCTATTTCAAAGTTTCCCTTCCCGACATGCCATTCCTTCAAAGTCCCTTTTTCCCATTTCCCTCCATTTTGCAATTTTAGAGTTTTCCATGCCAGCATGCTATTTTGGAGTTTCCCTTCTCGGTATGCCATTCCCTCGAAGTGCCCTTTAACTATTTCCCTCCATTTCGAGGTTTTGGAGTTTCTCATCCGAGCATGCCACTCCTAAGTCCCCTTTTCTCGTTTCCCTCCATTTCGAGATTTGAGAGTTTCCCATTTGGGCATGTCATTAAGATGTTTTTTAATTTTCTATCACCTTTATAAATTGTTTGTTTATGATGACTAACCTCCTCCACATTGGTACCCAAGACAAACTTATAATGCTGGCCAACCTCCCATTTTTGGTGCCCTAGACATGATTTAATTTAATATTTTATTCTTGGCCGACCTCCACTTTGGGGAATTAAATGATTTCCTTTGGGCCAACCTCCTCGGCTTTTGCACCCACTTTGCACAATGTGATTAAAAAAATAAAAAATAAAATAAAAAGTAATTACAAACTACCTTGGCCGACCTAGAAAGAAGAGGTGCAATTGTTGGTAAAGTGGTGTATGGGTTGGTATAAATATGAGATCATTTTAGGTCATTAATTCAATTTTTTATCGAATATCATACCATCAATATAAATCAAGAGCAAACCTTAGAAGCAGATCTAGGGTGATTTTAAGAGCAGTCTTGAAGGCGATTTTTTGAAGACCTAAAGGGCGATTTCTAGTAGACTTAAGAGTAGACCTTGTGTAATGACCCCTTTTTTTCGGGATTTGTATCTGTGCAGTGGTTGGCCTACTATTTGGTTCCTATAGGCTAATGAGACATTTAGGGGACCCTTTGGAGGGTATTCAGGCTCTTCAACAGGCTTGATGTTTCCATTCCAACATATTCAGCTCAGTGATCCAGTTGGTTGGTAGGCCTTACGAAGGCAGTTTAGGGCTCATCATTCATACTTGCTATTTATAGCAAGTTATACCAGGTTCAGTGGTTTCGCGCCTGCAGAGGGGTTTTGTGTTAGAGGCACTCTCAGGGGGTTTTAATAAAGTACTTTATAATTTGGCGGTATAAGGGGATAAAGTAACTTTTATTTAAAATTTTATATTTTAAAGTTACTTTATGATTATTTTATTAAAAGGGCACATCTTTTGAAAAGTAAATATTATTTAAATGTGCAAAAGGTCAAAAAAGGCGTTAGGGTTTGAGAAGGTTAAAAGGAAAAAAGCATTGTTAATTCATTATCCAAGTTATTATTTGCAAATTGAAGAGAGCTGAGCAATAAGGTTTGCAGGCATGACGTTTCAAGCTATTTTGAGGATGATAATCCTTGAATAGGTCAATGTCTACAGGTGTGGAAGATCACCCAAGGGTATTCTGAGAGATAGTCTCACACAGAGATTATTATAGAGCTTCATTAGTTTCCTGGAGATCATCATTCAGGGTTTGCAGAGTTTTTAGGTTATGGGGTTGAAGATTGTTGATACTCACAGCTGCTGATCAAGCCTTCCTAGATCTGAAATTTTTGCTGTTGATTCCGGGTATGGATTTTATGTATTTCTTGAAGCATTATTAAAATCTGGTTATTTAATTTCTTGCAACTATTTGGAAATTGGTTTATTTGCAAAAATCTATGTTTTGTATTTCCTAGTTAAACCCCAGATCAGAGGGGGTTATTACACCTTGAGGCGAATTTTTGTAGACGTAAAGGGTGAATTGTGGTAGACTTAAGTGCAGATCTTCAATGGCGAATTATTGTAGCCTTGTGGACTATTTTATTGCAGACTTCAAGGGCGAGTTGTTACAGATTTAAAGACTATCTATTGCAGATTTGAAGGATATTTTATGCAAACCTTAAAGGGCGAATACTTGTAGACATATGAGTAGAAATTCTTGAGCAGAATTGTAAAGGGTTTCAGATTTGATTGGAGAAGCAGGTCAAACATTCATCATTTCATTCTTTTGGAGGTTGGTGCCTCATTCCAAGGAGATTGGTGTCTCTCATTGAGTTGGTGCTCAGTTGTGGGGATTGGTGTCTCTAGTGGGTTGGTGCCTATGAAGTTGTAAGATGTTTCCTATAAAAGCAATATTTTGCCATGGTTTTCTTCTGCAAGGGTTTCCACGTAAAATTGTGTGTGCGTCTTGTGTTCTCTCTATTGTTAGATCTTGTTTGTGTGGGTACATTGATTATTGCTTTATGATTGCCAAAGTTATAAATTGAAAAAGTTAGTCTTATACTAATTCACCTCCCTCTTCCCTCATGCCCCCCTCCCTCCCTCTCAGTATATGTGCGTATGCATTTTCTCCATAAAATTCGTCAAAATATTGTTAAAATTTACCGAATGGGCTATAAAATCATTTTGTTTGTGTAAAGTTAAAAAATTATTGTGAATTTTGCATTTTGGGCATGTGAATACACAGGTTTTTTTTTTGCATTTCGAGCGATGATTGGTGGTGACTTTGGGCACATGACTAGCAATGACTTAGGCCATGCAAATACAATGGTTTTCTTTGGATTTTATTTGAATCATTTTCGAATGACTTTATACCGAAAATCTGAAAATTTCATCAGTCACTGTCAAAGGATTGTATTTCAAAAATTGTAGAAAATGCAAAAAATGTAATTTGTGTGTGACTTTAGAAAAACCAACATAGTCACTTTCAAAGTTTCAAACAATTTCAAGAACTTTTCATAATGTTCACTGGATTCCTTTCTATGTAGGCTGCAATTTTCACAACTTATTATCCTTTGATTACTTTCTATGGTGAAGCTTGAAAGTGTTGAATTTTCGTAGTTATAATTCTAGCCTATAGGTCTATGAACAATTTCAATTAAATGATTTGTAGGCTTGAATTTTTACAATTGTAACTATGAAAATTCAAGCCTATAGGTTGTTTAAACTTGCGATATGAACAAATTTTCAATTAAATGAACCACAGGCTTGAATTTTCACAATTATAATTGTGAAAATTCAAGCTTGCAAGTTGTTTAAACTTGCAGTATGAACAAAATTAAAAAAATCCATATAATTTCCACATCTAACATTTTATTAATCTTTGAATCAACACTTTCAGTGTAATAACCCTCATAGGGCTTTAGCTCAAATCCATAGAATTTTTTTGCATTAAACTCAATTCCACTCTTTTTGATCACCTAGATTCTAGAGTGGGCAAGGTGAGAGCATACAAAGATAGAACTAGGATAGAGAAAATTAACTAAGATGTTGGTGGCAAGCTGACTAATTTACAATTAAAATAGTCATAGAAGTGCACTAGCCAAATTGGCTGATATTGAGTGCAAAGAAATTTGCATCAACACAAAAGTGGCGGATTAACTCACCCAATTCAGATTCACACCATGCAAGGGGGAGAATGAACTAAAAATAAAAAGGATCTGGTGGTACTACCGTTTAAGGATCTAATACAATGAAAGTATTAAAAATGAGAGAATAGAGGAATATCTTCTGGATTATTACAATGATGAATGATTTTTATTTAAAAACATATTTCAATCAAATTTATATACATTTTCCAATATTTTGAATATGGGCATTTTGTCAAGCACTTTGACATAAATTGGAAATCACACAAATTAAATTAATACCTTTTTTCCTTGATGAATAGAGTTGATTGAAAACTGATATAATGGCTGGCAACAACTGGATCAGCATTAGAAATCCATTGATAAAGATATATGATCCAACCTTGGTATGAAATGTCTGCAATGAGATAGGTTTCCTCGTGCAACTTCTACCCAAAATATGAACTGTTTTCCAATGATTGGTACAACATTACCAAACAAATAGCACCCAGGTATATTATCACCCACATAATTTTCACATGGAGCAGATGAGTGACCATTCTAATGGCTAGACTGTTAAATCAATAGTGAAATGATATTGATACCATAAGACCAAGTCCATTACCCTCCAAGGACAAAAGAATGTTGAGAAAAGCTCAGTGCTCCTGTCAAAAGGTTCATGCCCAGAATTAATTGATGGCCTGACAAATTAGTGGGTATAATCTCTGCATGGTGCGGGTACTTTTGGTAACTATAGAATAACCCTTAGTGAGTGCAGCCTTCAATTTTGGACTGTATGGAAAGTTATTTATAGTCCCATCAGAACCGTATACCTCTTTTAATGGATGCAAAAAAGCAGAAATTGTAGATCTCTGTTGAATAGGAATGCCCTCATTATTAGTGGACTTCAGAACTTGCGATCGAGATTGTCAAATAAGTACGGTAAGGAGAAATGAAATCATCCAACAAACCCTTAGCGTCTTCCATTGATTCAAAGACTGTAAATTTTAGTGAACAGATTATATGCACAGAAAAATAATTCAAAATCAGACACAATAGCACAGCAGATACCCTGGGAAAACCCTCCTCTTGAGGGAGAAAAACCCAGCAACAAAGATCTCTCTTATATTTATAAACAGTGGCAACAATTCTCTTTACAAGGAGGCCTAACACAAGACCAATATTCAGCACCTGTACAAGATGCAAGAACAGAAAACAAACTGACTCTCCTTAAGATTCAAATTCAGCCTTAGAGGAATTCGCAGTCTGCTCTTGAACAATTCGCAATCTGAACTAGAACAATTCGCAATCTGTTCTTGAAGCACTTGATAGAATTCACTTGACAGTTTGCACTTGACAGTTCGCACTTGACAGAATTCGGACTTTCAGAATTCGCAATCTCTATTCTGCAATCTGCTAATAAGGAATTCGCACTTGCATGGAAATTCGCCCTTGATGATAATTCACACTAGATAATTTTTACAAAGGAGTGAACTGATCTTCTATTTATACAATGCTATGTGAGGTCGCACCTCTTCAGGAACAAAGTCAGCCTCAACCATAAATTACAACTTGAATAAAGCAATTAACAAGTCGGCCAAGATAAGACAAATTATCTTCTAGAATGAAGTCGGCCACAAAGAGAATATCACAAATAATACGATTGAGGTCGGCCTCATATGATTTCTTCAAAAATTGTGCCAAGAGAGAATATCGTGGAAAATAAGGAATGAGGTCGGCCTCATAACATTCGCGCCTCCTCATTAAATATATGTCAACACAAAATCGCATATAAATTAAATAGCCGAAGAGCTATCATTTAATTTATGTTTTCTCCAATTGAACTGTGCTGGAAGGATCGCCTGAAGCTGCAATATCATTAACAAAGACTACAATAGTGCAGCCAGCTACAGGCCTCAAGGACTTATGCTCAAAATTTCAAAATGTACGGTTAATATTATCAAAGGAAAACCTGGAGCGATCACTTTATCTTTGAAAATAAATCCCAGAATATAGTACAGCCAGTAGCTAAGACAACCAAAATAAATCCTCATATCAGTACGGCTAGCATATACCATGAACTCATCAAATAATGAATGAAAATTAATAATATTCACCAAAACCCGACTGAAATCCAAAAACGTGAAGCAATAAACTAAAACTTCAAACCCTAAAAGTTGTAGCAATGAAAACAAGAATCCATTGAAGCACTATATCAATCCTTGAATATGACTACATTGCAAACTAGGAGGGCTTTCGTTCTCAAAGTTAAAAAAATTCCAAAGGGTTTTTATCCTCAGAAATGAAAAAAATTCATGTTCATTTTCGCAAAGTAGATTGTTTCAAAAAGTATGTGTAACACTTTTTTGAAAACACTCCTCATATTTATAACCTTTTTGAGGTCGAAATTTTTTCCTTAAAGTAATAAAAATATTAATTAACTGACCTTTTTCTCCTTTTTGCTCTATGGGCCTTGCAACAGTTAAAACACCTTTTTTAAATGATTAAATATAAGTTGTTTTTTAATTTTCTCTTTTTGACAACTTAAATTTTTATTTAATTATTTTTTTCCTTCTAAATAATTAATATAAGTTGTCCTTTCGTAAAGTTACTTTTTTTTGACAACTTAAACTAATTATTTAATTAATTCCTTAATTTTGAAAAAAGGGACATTAAATTCATGCTTCAACATATAAAGGATTTATCCATTAGGTCTCTTGGCTCCTTTAAAAATGAAAACATGTTACACTTATTTTTTGTTTGAAATGGAGCATATTAGCACTAATTAATAGGAATGTAGAGTAAAGATGACATAAAAAAAGTGAAAACACTAGTTATCTTGTAATGCAATACTCTGCACATTTCCAAACAAATGTAGATTGGAATAAAGAAATTGTTTATGTAGCAATTTTTATATTGATATTGAAACTTGAAGTTCATATATATTTAGAGATTGAACTCGTTTTTTGGTCTATGATATGTAGTAAACTCTAATTTTGATTTTTATATGATGGAAATCATTAATATGTTCAAATTATTCGGTAATATGTGTGCTTTTGAAGAATATTTTTAAAAACTTGTGTATTTTCAAATGTTTGATAAATTAGCTGAGTTATTGCCAAGTTTTTCCTTGTATTTTAAAATTTTTTGGGCTTGTCGAGTAATTGCTTAGTTTGAGTTTTTCAACTATGCTTGTCCTTGTCTAATTATTAGATGAAATTATTTTTCCCTAAGTTTGCCACCCTTGACACTCAAACATGGCCTAGCTTGTTGCCAAATTCTAATCCTCTTTCTCCCGACACACCTCACACAAACCCTAAATCCGCTTTAGAATCACATTCAAAGATTCTCTTTACTCCTGCCAATCCAATTGAGAACCTTGTTCCTTAATCTCTTTACTCCTACCAACTTGACTGAGACTCACCATTGCTATCCTCACTCTAAAAAACCGTCATGCTAATAGGATAACCAAACAGAGAATGCAACTAAAGCACTGCTAACCTAGCATACTTGCAATAAGCTCTCGCCATGCTAATAAGGCCTCCTTCGTGTGTGATGACAGTTCTACCATTATTAATTTTTGCTGCCAATGCTCTCCTCTTGGTGCTGGCAATGCTTTCCTTTTGATGCACTAATGTCTCCTATACAGCCAATGCCACCAAAGTATTTTATGGAGAATAAAACCTCTATCATGCACACTCACTCCAATAGTATTCACGAATTCATTGCAAACAAACCTATGAATTTGAACTAACATATCTAACCTAATGTAAGATAAATAAAATGAAGATCATGGAGGGTGGAGTCTTATATGATGCTTAAAGATCATCCCAAGTGCTTGGAAAATTACTCTAAGTAGCTGTAATTGGTTCCTGGTCAACAACTGCATCTGCCAGATCTGCTGCTGAATTCAACCTTCTTTTACAATGTAGTGTAAGAACACCCCCTGATTTTTTTGAAGTTTTCACCAATTGAAACCAAGCAATAACTTAAGCAAATAACATGTATTATGCAGATTTGATTAAGTATAAATATTGAAGGATTTGCATTATCAAAACTTCAATTGTTGCAAATTAATATTGAAGGTTGAAGAAAACATACACACGCTTATACTGAGAGGGGGGGGTGGATCAGTACAAGACCAACATTTTCAATTTTTAACTTTAACAATCATAAAGCAATAATCAAAGTATCCACACATGCAAGATCTAACAATAGAGAACACAAGATGCACACACGATTTTACGTGGAAACCCTTGCGGGAGAAAACCATGGCAAAATATTGCTTTTATAGGAAACTTTTTACAACTTCGTAGGCACCAACCCATTGGAGACACCAATCCCCACAATTGAGCACCAACTCAGCAAGAGACACCAATCTCTTTGAAAACGAGGCACCGACCTCCAAAAGAGTAAAGTGATAAATGCTTGATCTTCTTCTTGAAACAGATCTGATTCTCCTTCGCAAATCTGCTCAAAAAACTTATTGAAATCTGCTTGTAATCTTCAATATTTTCTGCCCATAGATCTGCAATAATTCGCCCTTAAATTCTGCTCTTAGGTCTGCATAATTCACCTTCAATTCTGCTCTAACATTCTCCTTAGATCTGCTTCTAAGGTCTGCTCTAGATCTGCTATGAGTAAGAATAATGTTCAATGAATTGCTTGATCTTTTGAACCCCAAATGAACTCCTTTGTATATATGCAAATGCACCCCTTAATCCAATGGATGCAACCCTCATACAGGTCGGCCAAGATAGCATTTTTATTTATTTTTATTTCCCTTCACGAAGGTGGGCGCTCATCTCCATGAGGTTGAAAAAGTAAAATATTTTTATTTTAATTTTAAATGCATTTTAACTCCCATGAATGGGTTGGCTCCAAGAGGGGTGTTAGCCATAATAAAAAAAAATATTTTACAATTTTAGAACACTTTGGGAAGAGCGCCAAGAGTCTAAAAAAATTTATTTATTTTATTCTACTTCCGATTTGCTCGCACCTTAGCAGGGCGAACATATGATGGCAACTGATTTATGCATTTAATAAACTCCCCTCCATAGCCAGCCTTTGACATCGATGACAACATTTTCAACAAAGGTTCCATTCATAAAGACTCTGCTGTTTTGAGGCCCAAAACAACACCAATTAAACATTATGAGTCATCCACTATAACAACCAACATATAAAATGTAAATACCTTGAGGAATATGCATCTTGGAACCATAACAGACCTGGTGTAGCTAATTTTCTGAGTGGTGACAGTCAGCAATAATGTAGAACAACTTCATCAGCACCTTCCCTAAGCCTCCCAGCTGCAGCAATAGGTCTAAAAGGTCACTCCAAACACCACCAAACACTTCTCTACTGCCCAGACCTGCAAATTTATCCTTAACCAGCAGTCAACATTCATTTCCACACAATTATAATCATCTCAAACCAGCTGTAGCAGCATACAGGGAGCTGGTATACATAGGGGCGATTCTGGTAATAAATTTATATTTAATTTTTGAGAGCTCCAATTTCCCACAATTCTTGTAACCTGTTTTACCAGCTAGGGCATATGTTCTAGGTTGATTTGCAGCCACAAAATCAAACCAAAATCTGGTACAAAACCCAATAACTCCTTGCAACTGTACGGCCTGCCGAGAGGGGCGCTAGAAAATAAATGTCAGCATTTTGTCACTCAAAAAACTCTTGGAATAGGGTCGCCCAGCTTAGGAAATTCATTGGTAAAAAACCCAAAATCAGAAAATCATTCCATTGATCTGCACATTCAAAAGAGGGGGTACAGCCTGTCTTGGCAATGGTATGGCCAGGTTTGAAAACTCCTGCTAATACTTCCAAAAAAACTCCAAAAAGATCTAAAAATCATTACCAAATACTTCCAAAATACCTTAAATATTTGCATTTTTTGCCCTCAGCTGTAGCAATCTCAACTAGCAACATTCAACACACAGGGAATCTCTAATTGAAATTGCTCTAAACCTTCATCATTCAGCACAAGCGTAGATTCTAAAGTAAATCTACCACCAAACCTTTCTTGCACAACTGTGATTTTGAATGAATCACACAGTATTAACCAAGGAGGATCTTTCACCACCATGGCTAATCTTCTCTAGGAAGGTTTTTGTCATCAAGAAGGGTGAGATGAACTAGGTTCAATCCCACAGAACCACAAGGGGTAACAAGAGAAAATAAAATAATCTGCATATCGAAATGAGCTCTCTAAAATCTCTTTTTATACTTTTTCTGTTGAACTTTCTAGAAGATATATTTTAAAATGCACTTTTAATTAAATAACCTTTTTTGTGCTCCAAAAGACCCCTTTTGTGAAATAATAATTATATTTGATATGCAAGGTGTTAGTTTTAGAATTGGATTTAACAGAAAGCAGAAATACAACAACACATGAGCAATAGAACACAGCAAGGTACCTTGGGAAAACCCCCCTTCTCGAGGGAGAAAAACCCAGCCAAGAATATATCTCTTATATATTGAATGAAAGAGCAGAAATCTGCTTACAATCAGGGCCAAACTCTAGGCCGATCTGAAATAATAAAATACAACACCTCTCGTAGATGCGAATGTACAATTACAATGAATTCTCCTTGATGTCAATCTGCTCGAAGCAAAATGATAATCTGCAATAGATATGCGAACTCCTGATAGGTGCGAATTGTCTTGAGAATGAATTGATTGATGATTAAATGAAATGATCATCGTCTTCTATAGATACAATGTACGATGCCTCTTCACAAGCAAGGCGACTCTTCACAAGGGTCAGCCTCATTCAAGAACCAAGGCGACTTTTCATCCTGGGTCGGCCTTATAAATTTAAAATAATATTTATATGTAGCAAGTCCGACTTGCCTTGGAATTATTTATTCATCATTTATTATTTAAATTCGAGAGAAAGATATCTTCCGCCGCTATAACATCAACACTCCCTCTTAGTTAGGGAGGTATCTTTCTAGATATCCACGTCATGGAGTCTCTCAACATGACGCCCATAATGGCTACACCCATTTGTGGAAAGCTCAAAGGTTCATCACGGAGTCTCTCAATGTGACGTCGTCATGGAGTCTCTCAACATGATGGCCACCATGGCTACTCCCATGTGTGGAAAGAAACACACGTACAAGTGCCCATCATGGAGTCTCTCAACGTGATGTCGTCATGGAGTCTCTCAACATGACATCCACCATGGCTACTCCCATGTGTGGAAATACACAAGTACAAAGGGTTCATCACGGAGTCTCTCAACTTGATGTCGTCATGGAGTCTCTCAACGTGATGTCGTCATGGAGTCTCTCAACATGATGTCTCATCTCAGTCTCAGAGATGAAAAAGAGTTCGCACCTCATATTTCTCCGTCTCAGAGAAATATACACTACAAGGGCTTTCACCTCATACTTCTCCGTCTCAGAGAAATATACACTACAAGGGCTTTCACCTCATACTTCTCCGTCACAGAGAAATATACACTAACAAGGGCTTTCACCTCATACTTCTTCGTGACAGAGAAATATACACTAACAATGGCTTTCACCTCATACTTCTCCGTCACAGAGAAATATACACTAACAAGGGCTTTCACCTCATGCTTCTTCGTCACAGAGAAATATACACTAGAAAAGGCTTTCACCTCATACTTCTCCGTCACAAAGAAATATACATTACACAAATCTTCATGATGATGTGATTCCCTCTGAATCTCCAAGTTCTTGCATCAACCTCCTGACCTCCTCGTCCAAGGTTGCCTCTGATGGTTTGTCAGACTCCCTCTGAATGTTATTTCCTCTTCGAAGAAATTGATCGCAATCTGTGTAGGTTCTTCCTCTTCGAGAGATGTCTCTAGTGAAGTTTATCTCTTTAGCCTGCGTGAATTCCTCATAGGATGCCTCAAGCTCTTCCTCCCTTGAATGCAATCTCTCATCATCCTTATGCTCCTCGGTCCGTCCTGTAGCTGTGTCTCATCTTCGCGACCTTCACTTCATCTTCGCGACCTTCACTTGATCTCGGCCTTAAGGAAAGTGGGAAAATGAATCGACTATTTATCAAAGATTGAAGACTCTATTTAAATATGAGATCACATTATGAATCAACGCGCCCACACTCATGCAATGAAAGAGTTTAAGTAATCAAAAAGAGTGAAAATAAATCATCACGACTTCCTTCCACATGGCCAAAGAGAATACGACATAGGAGAAATGCCACAAAGTGTTAAGCCACCCTTAATCAATGAATCAACAAATACCACAAGAGTCGTTGCTCCATACATCACTACTGCAACCACATTGAACATTTATTTGTGCATCAAATAGGCCAGTGGCTTCAATCATTACTTCCAGACTGAATTTCTGTTTAACCAAATCTGATTGGATCTTTTCCTAGATCCGCTCTGATACCATGTTAGTTTTAGAATCAGATTTAATAGAAAGCAGAAATACAACACATGAACAATAGAACACAACAAGATACCCTGGGAAAACCCTCCTTCTCGAGGGAGAAAAACCCAGCCAAGAATATATCTCTTATATATTGAATGAAAGAGCAGAAATCTGCTTACAATCGGGGCCAAACTCTAGGCCGATCTGAAATAATAAAACACAACACCTCTCCTAGATGCGAATGTACAATTACAATGAATTCTCCTTGATGTCAATCTACTCTAAGCAAAATAATAATCTGCAGTAGATATGCAAACTCCTGATAGGTGCGAATTGTCTTGAGAATGAATTGATTGATGATTAAATGAAATGATCATCACCTTCTATATATACAATGTAAGATGCCTCTTCACAAGCAAGGCGACTCTTCACAAGGGTCGGCCTCATTCAAGAACCAAGGCGACTCTTCACAAGGGTTGGCCTCATTCAAGAACCAAGGCGACTTTTCATCCTGGGTCGGCCTTATAAATTTAAAATAATATTTATATGTAGCAAGTCCGACTTGCCTTGGAATTATTTATTCATCATTTATTATTTAAATTCGAGAGAAAGATATCTCCTGCCGCTATAACATCAACACAAGGTCCCTTTTTCAAGCGTCCGCGATTTAAAAATTTTAATTCCCTTTCTGACGAGCTATTACACTAAGTTGCTCTTTAAATCATTTTATAAAATTAAGCAACCTTAGTGAAATAATTAAATTAAAGCTCAATAATTCACCCGAGTTGCGAAAATCGTCAAAAAACATTAGAATAAAATTTTGACTATATTGGAATGATATTGATGATGAATAATGAAAATTGGGGTCAATCGGGTGACTTTATATAAATAAACTCTCTTTCCAAGAATCTTGGAGAACACACCAGAAGTCAGAATTCACTTTGGAAAGTGTCATAGGAGTCCTCAAGACCAACTGAACTCACTGCCAACAACAAACATCCTTGCAAAACATAACTTGCATGCTCCAAGAAATTTGGAGTTCCCCTCATCAAACACCAAGCTGCTTTGGTCAAAACAAGAGCTAGGAAAAAGCTTGCAAATTAGGATAGCTAAAACATGAGGACATTACATGTAGAAAGTTTATCTCCTCAAAATTTAATTTGAGACCAACCAACACTTCTGCATACCTGTTAAGCTTCCAGTTTGAACTCTTATCTTTACTTACAGCCTTAACTATTGCCATTGAATCTCCTTCTACTTAAACCTTAGGCATCCTTTGAGAAGCAGCTGCCACCAAAGCAGCTAATGGTGCTTCCAATTCTACCTCATTATTTGTTTTTATCTGTGTTACACGAGGACGCGTCCCCTGCCCCAAAACCCCCTGTACCCGTCCCCATTCGTCCCGGGGACGGGGGGACGCATCGGGGACAGTCCTCGGCCACCCCCGAATCAGGAAATTTCATAGGAAACGGCGGGGAACGTTTCCTCTTGTCTGGGAACGGTCCCCCGTCCTTGGGGACGGCAGGGGACGTTGGAAACGTCCCCCGCCGTCCCCGGGGATGGCTAACCGTCCCCTGTGTATATGGAGCTCCAGAAAATTAAAGAACATAAAATTTTGTTTTTTAAGACATTTTATATTGCTATTAAATGTTTTGTGGGCCCACAGCAACATAATGTGTTTGTGTAAAGTCTAAAAACAAAAATTTAAATGAAACTTAATAAAGTTTCATAAGATTCAATGATATTATTTGGCTCTCACGGCAAGTGACGGCAGGGGCGACTACTTCACACAGCAAAGCACGGGAAAATCTCTGCCTCAGCTCAGTCTAAACGTTTTTTTGGCATTTTGCTCTTACGTTTGGGCATTTAATAGAGACATTTTTGCATTTTAAAGAGGCATGAAACAGATTTCTTCAAGTTTTTGTTTCTCAGGCCTAGAGTAAAGTCGTGGCTGGTCTCTATTTGACTGCGTTTTTTTCTTCACTCAAGCTACATTTTGTTTGTGTTTGGGACACCTTGAGGAGCTGGGAGCTGCACTTACTTAGTTCCATTTCCTACCACTCTCGCGATTTATTGATATTGATAGACCATGGTTTTATTGATGTTTGATATTGCTATGATAAATTTTATAATGCTTTAATGACATTTATTATGTTGTTATGCTAATACTCTAACGATTTATTTATATATTGATATTGTTGTTAGCAATTATTAATTTATTGACATATATCTCTCTCTTTCCCTCTCTCTATCTATAATATATTAATAATTTTGAAAAAATCATATATATATATATATATGTATTTTGTATGTCGCCGTCCCCTACCGTCCCCTAAAAATGGGCCCCTAGGAAACGTCCCGGAAACGCGTCCCCAGCCGTCCCCCCGTCCCCGTCCCCAAAAGGCCGTGGAACACAGGTTTTTATCCTTAGGAAGAGAGAGCCTCCATAGACAAACTCCCCCAATGAGTTCTTAAGCACAAAACCCCTGCCTGCTAAAGCTGAATGGCCTCTGATTTGATGAATCCTTTTGGAGGACTCATTCGTTCCTCAGTTGTTTCCTTCTCAGTCTCATGGCTTAATTCTCTGTCTCTTGAATGGGATTACTGTGTATTATTGTTTTTATTCAAGATTTTATGACTGTTGTTAGTTATCATGGCAATATTAATTTTTTCATCTGATTGCTAAACCCAGAAAAGTCAACCGTATCAAGTTTTTGAGAAAGCCACTTAATTCCATACTCTCTTATATAGAATAGTGTTCTTTTGTAGAAGGTTACTTGGATGTCTCAATGATAGCATTTGGTTAGATAATTGAGGCATGCCCTGGAAAGCTATATCTCTGCATTAAATATTCATTGGTACTAGCATTATAACTTTCTTAGTATGATTCATGGATCATTGTGAATGGTCTTAGCAGATTCTTCTGTCAGGTGTGCTGCTTTGACAGCATTTGGTTAGATAATTGAGGCATGCCCTGGAAAAGTGTATGTTTGCATTAAATATTCATTGCTACTAGCATTATAACTTTCTTAGGATGATTCATGGATCATTGTGAATGGTTTTAGTAGATTCTTTTATCAGGCGTGCTGCTTCAATAACTGATTTATCTTGGATTTGCCAATGCACCATTTCAAATTGGATTCAACTTTGGAGAAAATTCACGGCAATCTTTTTTCTGAAAGTGTTCGACTTACAGAAAGGCTTTCAAGGCAAAAGCATTTATGAAAAAATATTCTGCATTACCCATGAAATGGTTCATGATCACTGAATACTTGTTAAAATCTCATACATGGCATAATCATATGCAATTCAAATTAGATTCACTTTGATCATCTAAATTCTAGACATGATTGCAAGTCTGCTTTATAAAACTGTCTTGCAGTTAGTTTCTTGGTTTTCTATTTATTTACTTGAACACAAGTTAAATCACCTTAATCTAAACTGTCATATGTGAAATGAGCTAGAATTTATGGAACAGACTTGTTTGAGAATGAGATGTGAACTGTTAAACTTTTAATATTTGCATTATGAATGCATTGTTCTTTGCATATTCAATTTACTAATCACACTTATCATATGGTTTGTAGATATTTTCTTTTCACTGCAACAGGGGAAAAAGTTGAAGAACAAACAGGAGTTATAAGAACCAACTGTATTGATTGTCTGGATCGCACTAATGTTACACAGGTTATGTATACTTTTATCATTGAGACAGTTTTTTAAAAACTGAAATTAACTAGTATATTAAATAAATATTGTGAATATGATGAATCATCTGGTTTTACAAAAATATGAGTATACTTCTTTTACACAAATATTCCTCAAGAAACATATACTGTAGATAACAAATCTTTTTATGTTAAAGAATTATTCAATATGTTATGCACGAGTACTCTTGGAAAAATCAATGACGAGTCCTTGAATATTATTTTCTGATTCAGGCATCTATTGTGTTCGTATGCTTCTTATATTCTTTCAATTAATGAATTCAATTTGGTTGGATAATTTCCTAAAATCAAACTATTTCAGAAAATAGGCCATAAAAGTGCCCTAGATCTTTATAACATTGCTTAGGGACGATGATTGTAGTATGTAGGTCATTGTTTAACATGACAGAGAAGAAAAACTGATTATTTTAGCGAGTCAAGCCATTTATGGGAATCATTGATGTTCAACTACTTCAATAGTTGGTCTATGCAAATTGAACATACATTAATTGTTTCAAATCATAACTACTTTTGTTCCACTTGATATCGATTACTACTTCTCCATTGAATAGAACATGGGAAATCCTATAGCACAATGATTTTTAATCAAATGATATTTGTGTTGGTAGCAAAACAGGTTAACTATTGCAAAACAGTCAACCTTGAAAGAACAGTGAGTGGCAGAGAAGCATACCAAACCAAACCAAACTGCAGGAACAAAATAGAGGGATGAGAACAAGACCACCAGCACAGAGGATACGGAGCAATAGTCCTTTATAGCAATATAATAGCAGAACTTATACTAGAGAAACTCAAACAATTAAATTCACCTTACAACTGACATATAGGAAGCAAATTATTGTTTAACAAGAAAACAACCTCCCCAGTGATTGCCACCCATGGCCTTGTGAAGCCTTGCACAAACATCATTATTTTTCAGATTTGATCACCAAGTTGCTGCAGAAGTCTGGGCAGCAGGTGTGAATGAGGTTTTGGACAAATGATGAGGTAGAGAATTTGCTTCTATGGATTGATTTGCCAAGGCTTGCTTCTTTGCAAAAAAATGTTGTTTGATTTCAAAGAGCAGTTTCACTTCTTAGAGATTAAAATAGCCTTAATGACCTGATTGGAGTTAATCAATAGTCCACACATTAAACCAATTTTCCCTGTGACTTATAAAGCTGATAGAGGCATTCAGTTTTGTTGGCGTTTAAATTAGCACCTCTGGAGTGCTGATTGTAAATGTTCAGCTATTTCAAATGTTTTGCAACACTTCTTCGTTATTTAAAGAGGAGAAGTCCCTCTCTGCTGGGAGCAATGCGTAAGGAAGGGAAACGTAAACTAAAGTTCCTATCTTTTTATGCTTCAGCGGCAAGACACAAGGGTGCACAAACACAATGCGCCGTAGCTAAGCTTTTTCTCTGGTTTCTGCAGATCTCAACTACGACCAATCTAGCTTTTATCTATCCAATACCTTCAAGGTAAACAGAGCATGAGGGTAAAGGAGCGGGAATGGGTTGGTTGGATCACCTGAATTCGCCGTCTCCTGAGAATATGACCGAGGCTTTGAACTCTCGGGTATACACCAAGATAAGGTTGGTACAAGCAAACACTCTATACGGTAAACTAGATCTGAGACCTGCCAAGGAGGAGGGACTCCTATCCGAGGTATGGGCTAGGAAATAGTTCATGAGAAACAACAATTTTACGATGCCTTGGCCAACGAGCTTGCTAAGGAGGAGGGACTCCTATCCGAAGTATAGCTTGGAAGTCAACACATTAAACAACAACAAACGATAACTTGTCAATAACAAATGTCCAAGGAGGAGGGACTCCTATCCGAGGAGGGAAATGAAACAACGAGCTATTAAACACAAGACGTGGACACAACTCAAAAAGATTGACCAAAATGCAAGCGCCTTCTGATATTCTCCTTCAAAGCTTCATCAACGAATTACAAAGGTTGGGAAAGCAAAGGCACGAAATCATGCACAATTACAATCAACCAACAAACTCTCATCCAAGAGTGAACAAGTATCCGCTTTCAAAGCTGTTGGCAACAATGGCGCAGCAATTTTGCATAGCAAGTAAAAGTTAAATGTTCTGAACACCCAATCAATAGCAAGAAGTCAAAACTGGAAACTACTTCAGTTGACTGAAAGTAAACTAAAGGTAAACTTTAATGAAAGTATCCCTCCAAAATAGACATCCACATTTAGTGGAGATCTAAGATCCAAAAATCATGGAAGCCAATTAGACATCCTTAATCAGTGGGATCTAACAATGCATGATTTAAGGAAAGTGGAGTTAAACTTGGAAAGAAGCATCAAGTTAACTCCAACTACATTTAATACCATCTTGAGTTGACTTGGAAAGAAGCATCAAGTCAAACTCAAGTCTCATAAATGCCACTTGGAGGGTGTATGGCGTCCTTTTTTGGTGCATTTATAATTCGCCATTAATCAGCAGTGTCTCTATCCATTGATTGACTTCATCGGCTTCTGGGGAGTTAATGCTCTGTAGGATGATGACATGGCGTCGTAGCATGATCTCACCCGTTGTGAGCTGATTTCCGAAGTCAATACACTGAGATGCTGCCTCTTCAAACTTGGTTGATAAAGCTGCTACCTTAGCCAGCTTGCAACCATCTGGATCATCAAGAAAGGTACTGCGGATGACATCCCTGAACTGGTTCTGTACAGTGACCATCTCGATGTATTCTCCTCCCTCACGCTGATATTCCATGCAAGGAAAGATATCACCAACATTCTTGCGAAGTTGATAATAGTGGCAACCACCCGTCTGTAATCAATCAACTCTCATGAATGAGCGCTTCATAGGCTTTCACTTTGTACGCCAATTGTTCTTTCCAAGCAAAGAGATGTTGCTTGTTTTCTTTAGAGTATACTGATTGATATGCCAATTGCAAATCTGCAATTGTGCTTTCGTCTTCAAGCCTCTTTTCTGCAATCCTTTGTTCTGACTGCTGGATCTCCGCACGAAGTCCATGTGCTCTATCCCGTAACTGGTATAGGTTTGCCAGTATATATCTACCCTTGAGAACAAACTCTTCTACTTGATCTCTCAAGTGTTTGCCGAATGTTATCAATTGCTGATGATTTTGTTCGGTGGAGAGATCTAGTAGTCCTGCTGGTAGGGCTGAGACGTTTGGTGTGCCATGTATCAAGTTGGTTATGTATGACCTCAGTTTCTGATTTTCAGCCTTTAAGGCTGCCTTTTCTTTACCATCCTTAGCCATCCTTTCTTGTGCGCTCACCAAAGCTATTCCAAGAAGGTCTGCCTCTACCTGTCGTGTAGTCTTCCTGAGGTTAAGTTGAGACAAAGTGTAGTCTTCTACTTGAACCTCGTGTATGCTTTTCTCTGCTGGTGGAGCGTCAGTCTCTATGATGATCTCACACTCTGCATTCCTTTCCATGTGAACTTGCTTTTTTAACTTCTTCGTCGACGTGTCTTGTGGGACGTGGTCGAATTCGGTAAAGTCAAGTTCGTACGAGGGTTTTTCCCTCTTTCTTCCTAGGAAGCCTTCAAGCCAAATAGAATCTCGGTGAACTTCGCTAGGAGGGACGTGAGGCCCTTGAATGCTAGATGTGTGAGACTGTGCTGGAGCAATGTCTCTTGGTGGCGAATCCAAGTCGATGAGGACTTGTGTCTGCTGTGATACTGGTGATATTGGTGGCTCTGTTTCCATAACAGGCACCGTTTCTGCTGCTGCTTCTACTATTGTTGCTTCTGCCATTGGCTCTACCACCGGTTCTTCAACACATCGCCGGTTCTCCGTGATAACTTCGCTGAATCAGGTAGCAGCCTCTACTCTTTGTTCTCGCAGCAATACCAAGATTATTTCAGACTATGTGCGGCTTTCTCCACCGGGTGTCCTCTCTGTTCTAGGCTTGACATCCTCATCCTCGTGGAGGATTGCACCATTGCTTCCTCCAGGTTTCTCTTCTTGAAGTGGAAGGTGGTGTAGACCGAACTGTGGGCGGCCTGCCTGCGGGTACCTTCCTTTATTTCTGTCACGAGATAGAGTTGGCTATTTCTAACCACCTACTCGCTTCTTTCTTCTATAGACGCACTTTTGGCATACCAATCCACTCTCGGAGCGGTTGGGAGTCAATCAATGAATCAGCTAAGAATGAGGGAGAATGACTTCCCTTCATCATCGGACAGGCCCTCAATGTCTGCTGACATAAAATCAGCAATTTGTGGGAGTCTGAATCTGCTGTAGTTCCTTCTTCGCACTTCATACTCATCTTTACAATTTACCCAATAATCTTCCATAGAAGACTTATGTGACGAGTGTTGCTCGAGGTGTGCTGCATAGAGTCCTCTGGGATCATAGGATCTTCTATCAATGAGATACTTGAGGTTAAACCTCACTGTTTCCTGACTCATCATCTTAGCATCTGCCGTGAGTCCACATCTGTATAATCCCATTTCAACGGGAAAGTTAACAGCTGTCTTGCTCTTCAAGCGCAAGTAGACATGAACCTTAGACAACTGTCTCAGGAATTCCATGAAGACTACCCTATCTGAAGGGTATCTTGGTAGCATGGCAGGGTGGCCAATGTAGCCATACACGTGTATGTAGGAGAACGTAGGAAATTGGATGAACCAATCTGCCCAATCCGCCATTGCCTATCTGACTGTCTGTGAAATACGCACGTGCATCTCATGGTTAAGCTCACGTACTGTGTGCATAGTGAAGTGATCACTTGTTTTCTTGAAGTGTCTTTCCGCTTGAGTAAACTCAAGACGTGTGAAATGTTCGTGAACCTTCTGCACACCTAAGGTTCCCACATTGTTCAATAACCTGAATTCACCTTGGAAGGCTATCAAGTATACCAGGTAAGAGCACATGTGGAACCTATGAGCTTCCAGATACCCAGTGATTTGTCAGTGGAGTGTGTCACTAATCAAAGTGGCCCAGTCATAATATTCCCTCTTGCCAATGATTTTAGCAATGATATAGTACATCCATGGCTGGAATTGACGACCATCTTCTTCTCCAGTGATTCTATTGAGTAGAGTGATTAACACTGCGTACTCATCTTTACATTCTCCTCGTCCCAACAACTTAGGCAAGCTTGCCTTTGTCACTTTTAGCCATTTTTCAGCCATAACCTTTTGACATTTGTCCTTAGCTGTCTCAAATGCCCTCTCACATTCCGTCACTGATATGACTTTGCTATTAGGACATGATGGAATATCAAAACACCGTTCGATATCCTGAGGCTTTAGATTGCAAACAATTCTTCCATCTGCTGCTCTGATTTCTCTGGTGGTAGGATTGTAATGCTTGATACAAGCGATTACAAGCTCTACGCTTTGTAGTGTGATGGGAATTGGATGCCCGCAGCAACCTTTATCTTTTCAATATTCTTGAATGTGACGGATTCATGCCTTCTAGCTGCTCCAAATCAACCAATGGATTTACTTTGCGTAAATTGCGTCAACTATTTTCAAGTAATCATGGAGTAAGACCATCTTGGTCTCATATTGTACTTGAGAGTACTGCATCTTGAAAAACTTAAAGATCGACTGTAAGCTTGACCTTGTTCTGATAATCTCCAAAAACCCCTGAAAATAGCGCCCTGTCGAGAAGTATTTTTCCCTAAAAATCTGCACATGGGGTTTTGGTTTGTGCCCAATGTCAACAAAACTCAGCTCCTCGTAATTTGATTCGAAACTTTTTCGAAAACCCCTAAAAATAGGGGCAACAAGTTTGCTGATTTTGGAAAATTTGTCGAGATGGGTTTCTCTGGAAAATAATGCTGAATCTACCCAGTTGATCTGATCTGATGTAGCCTATTGCTTTTTCTGTCAAATGCAAGAAAACCTAAGACCAGAAGAGAGGAAATAGATAGAAGATGGATTGGAAGTTTTATCTGATTCCCTGAAAAAATCTATCTTTGGGTCCAATCCTCAAAATAGCAATCCTCTTCTGCTTCAGATCTGCAAGAAAAATTGAAGAACGGATGAAAACCTTGTTCAGATCTATCAATGGCGTCCTTGAGAGCTTGTGGCTGTTCTTGATCTTTTATCCTGTAATGAAATAATGAAATGGGACGCCTTCACCTTGAATATATATGTTTAAGCTTCAGATCCACAAGTTTAGGGACCTAACTCAAGCTCAAAAGGTGATTTTGGCTTGATCTAAATTTAAAAAGGTGATTCCCACCGATCTTGGAGCCTTTTAGCCAACTTTAACTCAAAAGCTCTTTACTTTAGTCAACAAATTGACCTTTGACTTCTTTTAGGCGTCCCTTTTGGTTTCTTGCAAGTTTTTAAATATTTTCTCTCCTGAAAGCCCTCTGTTTGATCCTGAATCTAGCGTTGTTTGTTGATCCTGAGATGTTGCGAACACATTCACTGCGGAGCTGGATCCAAACTGAAAAGAAGTGCCTGGGAGACATGATGATGAAAAGCTGAGTTTAGGGCTTCAAAAAGATGGGCGCCTTTTCCAAGAAAAGGCGCCTTTGCTAATGCCTTGGTGAATTTTCAAACTTCGTTCTTCAGCCTTTTGAAATGACCTCTCGTGCTTTGATTTGGATTTCTCGTTGATCGGATAGTCGAAGGATTGCTTTGATGTCTCATCAGACCACTGCTCACAAGAATATCATTTCAAACCCGGATCTTATTTTAGGTTCCTTATCTCAAAGGGGCCCCTCCTGAAAGTGCTTACCTTTTGGCCCGACTCATCTTCATCCTAAAAGTTGCCTACTTTGATCCGGTCATCCGTTGAATGCTTCACGATGTTGGTGCTTGTAGTTATGCTTCCTAGATCTACTTGAGCCGAGAAGGTTATCTCAAAGCCTTTGTCATTTATCAAAGACCGGAGGTCAAGAAAGGTTACGCTTTTTTTTGAAAGGCTCTTTTCTTGAACTTATTAACTGGGTTTCCTCACATTTCCTCAACTGCCTCTTTTTGCTTTGTCAGCAGCTGCTTGTGATCTATTCATCGGATGATCTAGATGTTTGTTTCACTGTCGAGCCAGCAATCAAACATCAAGAATGACTGCTTTGGATGATCTTACTGACTGCATTTGACCCTCAAAGATCATGGGCGCCCCTGCTTGAAAAAGGCTCTTTTCAGCATTTTGAGTTTTCCCGTAACGCTTCCAGAGTTAGTCAAATTTTGACCTTTTTCGCTTTCAGGAATCTCCTTCATCAAACAAAGATTTTTGACCTTTTCCGCCATGGTTGTGTCGTTGAAGCTTGAAGCTTAACTTTCAAAGACCTGGTATGGCCAATCTGCCATTAATGGCTGCAGAGGTTCTAACTTTGTTCCTGAAAAATAGAAATAGACCCACCAGAGTAAAACATGTCTTTTGATGATTCTGACTTGACCAATGTGATCGTGAAGCCTTTTAATCCTATCAAAATCATTTTCAATCATTTCTGGGAAGGTCCTATTTTCGGGGGTTTCCTTGAAAATAGGGGCGAAAAACCCTAATTTTCAAATTTTCAGAATTTTGCACGTGTGTTCTTTGACAGAAACCCACCAAGATTCTATAATTGGTTTGACCTAAAACTGACTTAACATGGCATTTTAACAAGATTTAGCTCAATTTATACAGAATGCCAAAATTTTTATTTTGGGTACAACAAGTTTGTTGGTGTAGCAGTTTTGCAACAAGTTTCAACGAATTGTCAAGTTTTCCTTTGCCTGTGCCTAAAGCTCCAAGGCTGTGCTTTGGTTGATAAGGATGGAATTGGTGTTGTAAAGGATTTGTGTCTGTTGTACCCAAACCAAATTTTTTGCTTCATTAAGGCATTTTGCTTAAAAGAGTCTAAACTTTGTTAAAATGATGTCAAAATATAGTTTTTGGGCAAGTTAAGTATGGACTTTGGTTAGTGATATGTCAGTCGTTGTCAGCAATTGGTCAGTACCTGGTGGTCAGAACCTGAACTTGGGACTCAAAGCAGGACATGTTATGATGGAGAAATGCTTCACGATAGAATTATACTCCTATAAGGTCAATTCAGTGGCCAAAACAGTGTTTATGGAGGTAGAAACAACAGATGATATTTTGCAAAAAGTAAATCTGCGCCTCTGTAGCCCAGGGGCACCCTTCTTTTTGAAGGCCCAGATTTGGTTGCATGTGCTTGAAAATACATTCAATGTGTTCAGAATTAGTCCAGCTTTCCGACGAGCTATTTAGCGAAATCATCCAAAGTGCAGAACTCCGACAATTGAATTCAGAAGCTGAAGGTACGAAGACGTGGCATGCCACAAAAGCTGTCAAATTTTTAGTTTCTGCACCCTTGTAGCCCACGAGTGCCCTTGAATTTGACCCCTCAGATGGATGAATCTGCAAAATCTCTTTCCCGAAGATCTTTTCTAATTCAGTTTGGCTTCACAACGCACCCGTTCGCAAGATCATCAAACATGCTAAGTGACCGTGGCAGTGGTTCTACTGAGCACGTAAAATAGAGGGTGGACAAACATGAAAATGTCAACCTGCACCTCTATAGGCCAGGGGCGCCCAGCCTTTAGGCCTGTCAGATGAGGTTTTTAGTAGTCAATGTCTTCACGAGACTTGTGCGGAAATACTCCAGCTATCCAACGAGTCCAGCCATTAGCCTCTGGTATTTGGCAAACACTCGTACGTGAAGGGTCAATGTAGAATGTTGAAGAGTGAAGATAACCAGAAGAATGACGAGTATGGAAAATACACATCCCCTTGGAAAAGGCACCTTTCTTTTTGAGGTCTTAGAAGCAGTTTTCTCGCTTCGTCACCTCCAGAGATATCTCTTGCAAGTTGTTCTAGCTACGCAGAGAGATTGTTGGTGCGCGAATCGGAGCACTCCAGCTCCCGGTGTCAGGGGTCAAAGTATGGCGTCGAGATGAAAGTTACACTTTTGTTAAATTAGTGATTGCGCCTTCACAGGCTAGGGGCGCCCTTCCTTTTGGGGTTCCTAATGCAACTTTTAGATGCCTTACATACAGTCGTTGGATGCAGAATTCTTCCATTCACGCAATGAACCTATCATCCGGTCAGCAGGGTTCATCGTTCACCGACAGCGACAGTTCGAAGCGTGAGATGGCAAAACAGAGAAATGGCGGAATTCTTCCAGTCACGCAATGAACCTATCATCCGGTCAGTGAGATGGAAAAACAAAGAAATGGTTGAGTCTTGAGACCTTGCATCAATTTAATCAAAGGTGCCTAATTTTTTTGAGGTGTCAAATGTTGATTTTAGTAGCTGTAGCTCCCAGCGAACATTTCATCTTTGCTTTGATGGCTTCGCGATGGATATCTCAGTTCAGTCACAGCATCGCTCAGGCATCTAGAAATCAAAGCTGAATAGGGGAATTGTAACTTTTAGTGAGCTATAAAATAGGAAGTTAGCGAAAAATCTCATAACTTTTGCAAATGGACGCCTGAAGGGTCAAATGAGAACTTTTCAGAATCAGTAAATTTTGTTGAGTACATCCAGATGCTGAGATTCTTGTTAACTTATTAAAATAATATTTAATTCAGTTTTTGTGTGCAAAGCATTAAAATGGCGATTTTCTTCAATAATTAGATATTGGCGCCTCTTTAATGTTGAATTACAAATTTGCATGTAATGGTAACTGAATATTTTAATATTATTTTATCTCCGGGACTTCGAGTCAGTGTCAGTTGAATTGGAGGGGGTCCAATTAGAAGACTTCTTTTGTTAGTCAAGGTTTATTCTTGCAGTTGGCGCCATTAAGCAAAGAATTCTTCCATTTATTTAAGATGGCATCCATTCTTCTCTCACATAGTTGAAGACCAAAGCAAATTTTCTCACTTGTGTGGGCGAATTCTTCAGCATTCAACATTCGAAGGCACTACAGAGATTGTTCTCACATTTCCTTGCAGGTACAGGTCCACATTCATCAATAGATATCAAGACAAGATGGTGATTTTAGCAGAAGAAAAGCATTAAAAACTTCTATCTTCTGTCTTAAATTCTTCTATTTCTCGTCTTAATTTCTTTCGCATGTTCGAGAATTCGGCGACTTTTGACAAAACAAATCATTTGGGTTGGTTCAGCATAGCTTCCTCGACAAAACCTATGTGTTGGAATTTTTCAGGAAAATTTACTCCAGAGCATCAATTCTTGAAGCTTTGATTTTCTCAACTGAAATTCCTTTGCATGGTGGAGTAAAAGTCAATATTTTTCAAATTTGACGTTGTGGGTTGTCTTAGAAAAATCTTCCGGACAAAACCCATATTTCAGATTTTCTCGAAAAAATTGCCCCCTGTAGCCCCTGTTGCCCCTAGTTGCTTTTTTCGGAAAAATTCTTGCATGTCAAGCTAAACGGCGTTTTTTCGCAATTCTGACGTTTTGGGTTGTCTTAGAATTATTTTCCAGACAAAACGCACGTTTCATGATTTTTTCGTGAAAATTGCCCTCTGATAGGCTATTTTTAGCCTCAGTAGGTGACTTTTTGCTTTCTAGAGAAAGTTGTCAGAACATAGCCGTGTTTACAGTCAATAGGCGAGTTTTTTAGAGTGCAGTTCACGCAGACTGAATTCAAGACCAAATCGGTCTTAATTCATGATTTCATCAAAAAAGCTGACACCAATTTGTATCAAGTGCATCCGGAGAGTTGACAGGCGTAGTCACTCAAGTCCACATGGTTTCATTCCTCGTATAGCTGATTGTCTTCCAAGGCCGGTTTAGAGGGTTGGTACCATTGGAATTTTGCATGTGTAGCACGCTCATTTGCATTTCTCATAACTAGAGTGTTCATGGTCAAACTTCGCAGTTTCGTCATGCAACACTCTTCCATAGAGAAAAGTGTGAAAAACGTGAGAAGCGTCAGAAGCATAAAGCTGTAGAAGAAATTGTGGCCATCACTTCAGTTATGGAGCCGCCAAAGTTACCAGTCAGTGAAATGCCAGTTTAAGTGTGTGGAGATTTCCAGGATTGCTTGAGTTGCTAACAAGCAGTGAATTGGCAGTTAGAACATGTGATGCCCCAGATGGTGATGTAGTCAACAACCTTGTGGAGGGGTTAGTTGCTTGAGATAGCGGCCAATAGACACCAGTTTCCACCTTTCAGGATAGATATCAAACACAACAGTTAACTTGATGCTTCTTTTTGAGTTAACTCGTTGTTCTACATCTCATTGCATGTCTATCTTGGAATTATCTATGTAAAGTTGGAGTTTTCATTTAGGGTTTTCATTAACTAATGGTAGTTTTCTAGTTAACTCGCTTTCAATAAGGACGTGCATGCTTGCATATTGTCCATTTAGATTAGATGTTTCGGTTAACTGATGGTAGCTTTCTAGTTAACTGTATAGTTTTCTTTATTAGGGTTTAGCAATAAAATATTGCATGCATTGCAAGACTGTAGTTGACTCAAGGTGATTTTAGGGTTCCCTACACCTTTGATGTCTATAAATAAGAGCTTTCAGCTCATTTGTAATTAACTTTTGCACGAGAGAGTAATATATGCTGTGCCTACCTTGCCTGTAATATTGCTTATTCTGTATCTATTCGTGAGTATTTATTATGATGATGAATTGTTATGCCACTCGGGTTTCATGCAATTATTATGGTGAATGCTTATCTTAGTTAGATATAGTGGCTAGTTCGATCGTAAATTGTATGCGTGTTTCGTCTCTGCAATTTATTGTCCTAGTTGGCTATCCTTTGTGTTGCGTTTCTAATAAGCCTATTCAAATTGAGCAAATAGTTGTGCCCACCTTGCCTTCACGTTGAGAATCTGTACTTAAAGCTTATCGTATGATGTGTGTGATAATAAACCTATTCAGACAAGCAAATAGTTGTGCCCACCTTGCCTTCACGTTGTGAATCTATACCCGGTCTATCATGTAAGCTCATTCCCGCTCCGTTTCCTCATGATTTGATTTCTTGAGGGGATTGGATAGTATAAGTTAGTTAGTTTTGAGTTGTAGTTAAGATTTACGAAACCATAAAATCCTTGGCTACAACGCTTGAAGTTTCTCGCAAACCTTGTGCCTCTTTCAGTTGAGACAAAAAGATAGGAATTAGTTTAGTTTACTTTTCAGGCATTTTGTCCGCACAGGCATTTTGTCCGCACAATGAGGGAGCTTCCCCTCCTAATTTGAAGAGCACTCATTGCGTAGTGTGCATAGCTGTCTGTATCAACTTGCACTCCAGAGGTGTTAGTTGTTACACCAACAGCGTCAACTATTACCTTTGATCAGCCCTTATGATTTTCCCTTGGGGTTGGGGTTGGAGGATTGGAGGATTGGAAACCAAGAGGCATAGACAATTTGGGCTTATTGGAGGTGATTGGAGGGGGAGCTGCATTGAGAATTGGAGAGCCCTAAAAACCTCCAGGTTGATTATGGTTTGGAAGTGCAGCAAGGGATTGATTGAGGAAAGTCCGAGTAGGCTTACTGTATTCCCCATCAAACCTGCTAGTGTTGGAGTTAAGGTGAACATTAGCATGCATTACAGAAGGAACATTACCTGACCTAGGATAGAAGGGCTGAATTTTAGGATTAGACGTAGAGGCAGCCTCTTCATCCACATATATCAATCGATCTTCTTAGTGGCATGGGGAAGCTTTTTTGGAGCTATGATTCGTTACATTTTGTCGATAGAAGTGGTCTTTTTTACTTTGATAAATCTTGAGGAGCCAGCAGGAGTAACATTTTGCATGTGCAATAAGGTGAATTCTAGGGTTACATGGAGACACAACCCCCACTTTTCATTGCTTCCCCATCCCCAATGGCTTTTCTAGTACACAGGGAAGGCAGGGGAAAGCAGTGGAGATCCCCTTCTAGTCATAAATTTGAGGATGCATCCTCGAAATGTGTTCAAACAAAATTTGGACATCCTAGAGAGGGCCAAACATGCTCGCGGTTTCATACAAAAAAGTCAAACTTTCAAACCCTTATCCCTCTTGATAACTAACCCACTCCCCATTTGCAACCAACACTGTTTTTGGAAACCACAATCAATTTACAGCTGTGAAGAGGAAGAAGTCAGCACTTGTCATTGTTGTGCAAGTGATCACTCATTGCTAGGTAAGCAATAATCGCAATGGCTGAAATTGGGACTGTTTAATTTAAATTTTCTTATTTTGTCAAAGATCTTAGGCCATTTTGTTGTTGTTTTTTAACTTTTTGTTCTATTTTCCTTTACAAATCAAAGCGAGCAACATGAGTTCTCCAAATCATGATTATAAGGGTAAGTCAAAGTGTTGGGGATTCTTCTAAGTTCTAAGAATGCAAGTGTACAGGAAACCCTTTTAAATACTCTCTAGCCATTGTTAAACCTTATGCAAAAGGCTTGTTGAAATTCAGAAAACCCTTGTTGCAGCATGTGATTATTTTTTACAATACCAACTCAAAAATAAAAGGGAGAGCAGACTTTGGTTGTGCCAGGATAAACTGATTTCCATGAGAGTTACTAGGGTTGGTCACCATTTCCTAGGTGTGACTAGACATGGGATGTGTAAATATAACTTTAGGAGAGAGGATTGACTATGCTGGGTTGGTTGGTGAGGGTGGACTAAGAGTTAGGGTGTGACAAATCATTCCAATATGTTATATATTGCTAGGATGGATGTTGTGAGAGGAGAAGGTTGTAATAAAGTGAAGAGGAAGGCCACAAGTGATGGGTGAACTATAGTTTCAAGGTTGTTTAACATGTAAGCACACGTGTAGGTTGATGATGCTTTAGCTAAATTCTTTTATGCCTATGCCTTCCCATTTCATGTGGCACACTCTTCATACTTTGAGTAAATGTTGAAAATAAAAAGCACGATTAGATCCTTATATACCTCTCTAGGGAATGTAGATTGCATACCACCCTCCTTGACAAGCAATATTTTAGGGTGAACTTGTTGATTGAGGACATGTGAGATATCCCACCCTGATCTGAGATATTTGCTAATGAATTCTGACTGCCTGTTGTGTATTGGTTCTATGATAATTTTGATGTTTTTGGGGTTTTATTGAGAATATTGCCAAGAAATGCAGTATAAAATATAGACAATGCAAACAGGATAAATACTGAAGCAAATGCAAATAGCTTTCAATTCAGATTTTATTATTACTTCAGAAATTACAATTTCAGTCATACCCATGAACTAAAGCTATTATTTGCTGGTCTGAAATTGTCTATCAGCAAACTGAAGCACTATGTACTTGAACACCTAGCTTCAATATTTGTTTTCTCCACCTTAAAATAGACGCCAAATGTGTGCATTGGCCAAGCCGTCCCCAATGGTGTTGATTTCCCTTCAATACCTTAGGCGATTTAGCCTTAGAATTCCCACGCCTAGCTGAGGGTTGTATGGCCAGCAGATGGTACGGCCTGCAAGTATTAAATCTCCCACGTGCTAACAATGGAGTGCTTAAACAACAATGAAGGTGATCAACAATGTTTGTCTTCAATAACTTCTGATCTGCTATCAAACCCTTGTCTCTGGAAGATTATCAGCTTCTTTGATGGTAACAGAGCTTAGGATATGGTGCTTGTTAATGATTTTATTTTATGCTAGCTGCTATAAAGGTGAGCACTACTTTTAGATGGTACAATTTTTTGTTTATTGCTATGCCACACACGAGAGCCTCTATCCCATGTTACATGGTTTTAATATTGTAAAATGTAGCATTGAGAATGCAAGATGTAGGGCAGCCTACCATGTAGGCATCTCAATGTTTTTGTCCAGCAGCAGAATTAAAAGATTTTGATTTGATATGCAACATGAAGCATCAAGTCAAAAAGGGGTTTTTTGGCCATTTCATGTACATGTGAAGTCTTATGAAATATTTCTAGAGATTCAAACATTGTATGTCTGGTCTTGGGTAATGTATTTGTTTGTAATGATTAAAACCTCTTGAGTGCATGTGAATGGTTACATCTTTTGTGGGCCATATGCCATGGATTTGAGCTGTGCAAGTGTATGAAGAGTGGAAGGGGATTCATGAAGAAGGATATAAATATGATTTATCTTTTGCTGCATGTACATGTTCATCTTATCTGCTTTATATGAGGTCTGTTAGGTCTGTTTAAGGTTTCGATAGGGCACGGTCAGCCAAGACCTAAGTTATAACTCTTAATTTTCTGTAATTGTCTTGTGAAGACCTTAGGGAACACCCTCCAGGTTCTGCAAAGCTTGAAGTATATGACGAGTATGCCCTCGCTTATTAATTGGCCCAAGATTGTCCACCTTCTGAGCATAAGTTTGTTGCCTCTCTGCCTTTGTTGCTTTCCCTATTACATTGGTGTTGAGAGGGAACTCTAGGGAGGTGAAGCCTACAATTTTGAGAGATAACAAGGTCATTGCTCCATTGTGTGTCATTGCACACGACTTTGCATAGCCTCGCACATGCACCTGGTGATTTCAAAAGATTTGTTGTATACACATGGACTTCTTCAGCCATGGAACATAACACTAATTGCTAGGAATATCAAGCCAACAAGCAGTTGGAAGATTAGTGGTTTAGGACAAGAACTGTTGCACCTTCCACTTCTTATTTGTAATTGAAAACATACATATTTGTTCATCCCTTCACATTGAAAGAGGACGAATAATTGACTAGTTGTAGGCAAATCTAGTTTGATGTGTTCACTCTTTTCTGGTCATAGGATCATCATTTCTTGTCACACTATTTGTAACACCTCTTGTGCCTTATTCATTTTTTATTGTGAATAGAAGTAGCATGCATATATGCTAAAGTCTTCTTCTTGCACATATTGATTATGGTTTGGGTTACTTATCCACTTTTTTCTTTTGCATAATCTATAAACCCATTTTTCTCAAGATTGGTTTTCCCCCTAGGCCACTTGGGATTTGGATCACTTTTGATGCTTCCAACTTTTTCCTAAATATGTCCACAATTGCTTCCAAATGCTTCTTAGTTGTTTTGACCATAGATGAAAAAATTGTGTGGACTCAGTGCAATTCATGAGTCATTTGGCAAAATGCGTCGTGTTGACATGACTTGCACACCGAGTCTCTCACCAAGTCTCAGCTTTGTCTTGTAAAAAACTCGCTAAGTCTTGTAAAAAACTCTCTAAGTCCTGTAATGAAGGCATAATTTATTTGTTTAAGGGTCATATCACAGGTGTAATCTTTGAATAATGACAAAGTGATGATCAAAATAGACTTATGTGTTCTCTAATGCATTAACTTTCTTTTTCTTTTGTGTAATTATGTTGTTTGTTTGCCAAGTTTTGCTGAGATTTTGCCAAGTCCTGAGTCAGTCAAAATTTTGGGCTGCTGAGTCCGAGTTTTCCATCTATGGTTTTAACTATGAATAGTGGTATTCCCAAGGATTCACTTTGAGCACTCCAAGATTTAATCCCAATCCCATCTGAATTCTGCATTCTCAAATCCCAAGTAAAGGCTAGGAAGGCTTTTTATAAGTATCTCATTGTGCTCCTTGGTAACAAGTTTTGATATTCTGTGTCTTGCTTAGGCTTGCAGAGCACTCCTATCAATTTAGGATCAGTAGAAAGTTCTTTGAGAACTTGTTAGTACCCTCTCTGATTTGTGGGTGTAAAATTAAAATTTGTACATTCAGATGTAACAGGTTTTTGAATCTGCTGATGTTCCTCCTTGCTGCCACAAATTTATGAAAATATCACTTGTTCTTATTCCCTGTCTTGAGCCATGTTATTCTTGATATCTATTTCCAGTAGATTTTTTCCTCCAGCAGCATTTACTTTAAATCCCAACTCAGATCCTTTTCTTTTCCAAAAAGTTCTTCCTTAACTTTCCATCTGGAGAGTGACCTGTGCTGGAGTCACGTCTCTAACCAATTTCTCTTATCTCTAAAACGTGTTTCCAAACACATTTTTATTTCTATTCTTTTTGGATGCTATTTTTTAGCTTTTCAACCAGACTGCATCTTTAAGCTGCCTTGGATTGGTAGGTTCCAATATTTTTTGACCATGTCATAAATATCCCGATTTCTTTTGATTAAGCTACATTTTCTCTTACTAGTCAGTTCTATTTGTCAGTGGTCTGATCCTGGCGATTTAAAAACATTTTCTTCAATTTTATAATCTTGGGAAAGCCAAGAATATTCTAGCAGATGATCGTCCAGCCTTATGCAATCAGCTTGTTCCTTGTTCTGCAGTTATACTTAGTAATTGGGTTCAGCATCTCAAAATCATTTTGCAGAAAGGAAATCTCTAAATTCATTTGTCATAGAAGAGTTTGATCTTCAATCTGTTGCCACTAGTTAAACTCATGTTGAAGCCCTCTACTAGAATCAAACCTTTATCTTTTCCTCTCACTGAAGTTCATGATTTCCTCCCACAGCTGTCTTCTGGTCATTGCTCAACAGGGCCATCCATATACATGTGTTACTTTTCATTGGATCTAAGCAGTTAAGTGCCGTAAATACAGACTGAGCTTTCTCCAATGGCTGGTAGAGGATTTTATATGTATTCCAATGGGTGCCAATTTTCCGAGATGCTGTTTGCTTTGTGCTGCCATCAAAGAAACCTCCGCTTGCTTCTGAATGCACTTGGTGTACTCTTTCATGGTTTCCTCTAACCATTTTGTCTTGCTGAGGATCAAAATGTCAGGACTTTCTTTCCTTGTTAGTTGTTTCAGAGTCTTTTTTGATGGGGCACTGTGATGTTCCATAATTTAAAATTCATTGGCTAGGATCTAGCCATGCACCTTGGTCCTTAGGGACTTCATTCTATATATTTTTTAGTGGTAGGTAGGGGTACAACTTCATCTTCATTTGTGCAATTTAAAAACTTAAAATATTAAAGGATTTATGGAGTAGGGAATGCATATACTATTGAAACTGCACAATCAGTTACCATGTGTAGTTAGTCATTTGTATGATGACGGAGTCTTCTTGAATGGAAATTCACTAGAAGAGTTTGCTGTTTCTCTTTGGTGTTCTTCACTATAAGTGCCAATGCAATGTACCATTCTAAAGTCATGAATATTTTTTTTATACATGTTAATGTTTCCACCACATTTTAGTTGTTTATGCATCAACTAGTATTATGAGATTCAATTTGCTTGCAGTTCGAAGTTTTTTTTTTTTTTTTGTATTCTGCTGGGATACTAAAGTTGACTGTTAGTTAATGCTGGAAATTACAATCAAAGGAATTCTAAGTTGAATTGTTGATAATTCATGCTATTGGAGTGAAATCAAATCTGATTTTGATTTCAGAATATTCCTTTCTTTTTGCTGCACTTTTATAAACAGTTTTGAAGTATTTCCTGCAAGAATCAGAATGTAGTTTGCAGGAAACTCTGTTATAGGGACACAGACAGCATCCCCTTCCCCCATGTTCTCGTTACTATATTTATATATAATAAAGTCTAACTCATCTAGTTATGTATCTTGATTTGAGTGGTGTTGCTGGCCTTGTACCTGTACCTGTACCTTAATATCTCCAGGTGAATATGCAAAATATTTATTATTCAGCTTCTTTTTGAAATGCAGAGTATGCTGGGAAGGAAATCTCTGGAAACCCAACTTCACCAGATTGAAATATTGGAACAAAGTCAAAATATAAGCCAGCACACGAATTTTGATAATCTATTCAAAATCTGTGAGTACTTCATTGACATTTCATATATGCTACCATATACTGAAGATCATTTTTGTGCATTTCCTTTTTGAGGGATTTTTCTTAGTTAATTTACTGTGAGGGAAGAATTTAATTTCCTGATTATGCCAAGCCATAGTCAACTATCTTGCATGTCATACAATATGCATTTTCACTAACTAAATTGCTCTCTATAAGATTCAGAATTCCAGAAAATTGTGCTTTGACTAATGTCTCTAATTTAGTCAATCTACTTTTAGTTCTTATTCTAGACATCCTCTTTATTTTATTGTAGTGTGGGCGAACCATGGAGATGAAATAAGCATCCAGTATTCTGGAACACCTGCACTGAAAGGTGATTTTGTAAGGTATATCATTAAAAGTGGACCCTAATTTTTTTTGTAAGGTATATCTCTTGATCTGCCTAGGCCATTTTATGACAAGAGGCAATCTCTATACAGAGCTGGACTTGAGTATGATTTGCACATTGATTATTGTAGAATATAGTTTTTGTTCTAGACATCTACTGAAAGCAATGATCACTGAGAGATGCCTGGATGTCTGTTACCTTTCTTGCATCGATCTGAGAGTAATGTTGTCAGTTCCAATAAGATTCTTGCAGGATTTGTTACCTAAATGTCAGTATACAACATGCAACTCCAAAATCACAATAGGGTTGTTGATTTCATACAAAATCAAGAAGTAAACATGGAGCCACTCGTGGATTAATAATTGGAAAGGGTGAAATTCAGCTCCCAGCATCGGCTGAAGCAGTGGTGGACTTAGTGATGCTTCCCAAACTGAGTCACAATGATTGAAATTTTTTATTTTAAAGCAGACGAGCCCATCAGAGCAAAGACATAAAATAGAAAAACAGTATTTTGGGCACAAAAGAAGGTTCATCCTGAGGTACAAAATCACCCTTAGCCTTAATCACATTCAAAATCTTCTTTCTTACATCATCCTTTCCATGCAAAAGCTTGCTTCACTCTTAACTACTTTTTGAATATTTAAAAATCATTACATTTCCACGATTTTTTATGCCAGGGCCTATTTGAAAGGTTCCCAATCCAAATTTGATCCACTTTTTCTTACTTTGATTTCTGATTTGACTTTGACCAGTGAATAGGGAATTTGGTTTTCTGTTTGTTTTTGCTGTTTTATGAGTTTTTTTGTGATTTTGGTGGTTTTCTGATTTTTTTGAGGTTTTGTGCTATATAGTGGCGAAAAAGAAATAGATGCTAAAAGAACATAAATGACTGAAATAAAAATTTGAATTCTGATTTTCATAGGACAGCAAATGTAACTTTTAGAATTAATGAAATTGAATCACCGATTACATAGAATTTGCATACTTGGAAGGCAATGCTCAATTTATTGAATATTTAATTGCTGGAACCAAAACATATACAATCAAGATCTGATATAAAGTCTGATCTACTCCTTAGTGGTCTGAAAATCCTAATTTCCAGCTAGGGTTTGACTGAAAATGACACCCTGTTGTACTCCAAAATTAAAATTTTTGTTACACTTAGACAATTTGAAGAAATGAGTAAAAGACTTGTTAAATCTGTCAAAAAAGGCCAAAATTTGGGTATGCATGTCTTGCATGAGGGGTCAAAATGTGAAATTTCCAAAATCTGACGATTTGGGTCTGCTCAGAGCAACCTAATCTACAAAACCCAGATCTCAGTTTTTCATCCCTACTTTTTAGGAAACTTGCTATTTTTAGAAATTTTCTAAAAATAGTAACTGGGTTTTTCTGGGTTTCTTTTGAAACGGATACAGGGAAAATTTTCTAAAAATAGAAAGTTTGTTTGCTAGGGTTCAAACTGATTTTGATTGGTTCAAAATACTTCCATATCAGGCCGGTACAGTCAAAATCTCAAAAAGATCAGTTTTTCCCTAGTGGGTCTATTCTGCTTTTTCAGAAGCATATTAGGAGCTCCAGAGTCATCAATGGAGGTCAGTTGGCTGCCAGGCATCAGATTCAATGATCAAACATTGAACAAAATATCAAATGATGAACGTGCATGTTGAATGAAGAAGGAAGGTGAAATCTGCTTAAAATTGACTAACACTGCTTGACATGGGCGCCCCAGGAGGAAATAGGTGCCCATCTTTTTAGGGCATTAAACGATGAAATTAGGGTTCGAGCTTCCAAGCAAAGTTGTTCAGAATTCTCCCAGCTCCACAGCGAATCCGACAGTGCAGTCATCGGACTATCCAGTTGTCCAGGATTCGAGGTCAAACAGAGGGTTTTCAACCAGAAGATGAAGTGAAAATCATGAAAGTAACGGAAAATTTTCTAAGTCTGGAAGTTTTCAGAGCCCCAGGTGCCCAGGGGCGCCCAGTCTTTTGGAAGGGAAAATCCAGCAATTAGGGTTTGCAATTGAGATCAGTTTCTTCAAAATTCAATCAGCTTCGCAACAGCTGTCTTTGTCAGAGCATCTGACTTGTCGTTCTCCGGAAAATCCAGATCGAGTTGAAAGTATGGAATAATGGTTCAAATGTGAAGATGAAAATCAGGTAAAATATTCTAAGTCTGAAGCAAATGGGCGCCCCTAGAAGAGAAAGGCACTGATGATTCCGAGAGCCCAAACGAATGATTTTGCCAGTGAAGCCTCCAAGATCACTTCCTCAGAACCGGTCAGGCTTTCCAACGAGACCTTCAGCACGTTAAACAGAGTTGGCAGCCATCAGATGCAAAAGGTTGAACAGAGGGTTTGACGAGAGTGAAATTTAGAAAATCAAAAGCAAGGTGAAAATGCAAGAAAATATTCTAAGTATGGTTGAGTTGGGCGCCCCAGCCAAGAAGGGCGCCCAAGCTTTTGAAGGCCCAAATCTAACATTTTGGCGAAGTAACTCCCAAAGAACCCCCTCCAAAATCTTCTCAGCTTCGCGACAAGCTTAGCCATCAATCAATCCGAGCTTCGGAACACCAGATCAGGCAGGATCATCTATAGAAGAGAAAGTGGCGAGGATATCATAAAAATGGCTAAGTCTAGTAAAGTTGGGCGCCCCCAGCCAAGAAGGGCACCCAAGCTTTTGAGGCTTCTAATGATGGAATTTACCTATGTAGCCTCCAAGATCACTTCGTTGGTTTCAACCAAGCTATCCAGTGAACCTGTCAGCCAGTCGATCTGATCAGCGTAGCTCCCAGAATCAAGATTTCATTGGAAGATCAAAGGGAAATGAAGAACTTGAAAATAATAAAAATGGCTAACACTGTGAAAGTTCGGAGCCCCTGGAAGAAATAGGCTCCCATGAATTTGAAGGTCAAAACGAAGTTTTCGGTCAAAGACGCCTCCAGAACAATTTTCTTAGAATTAGTCGAGCTTCGCGATGAATCATTCAGCTCGTCCACCGATTCAATTGAAAATTCAGAAATCAGGATCAAACTGTTGTACCCAAAACCAAAATTTTTGCTTCACTAAGGCATTTTGCTTAATTGAGTCTTAATCTTGTTAAAGTGATGTCAGGAGGTCGTTTTTGGGGTTTTTAAATATGGAGTTGGTGTTAGTGTCATGTCAGTCTGTTACTGAAGAAATTTGAGAAAAGTGAAAATATGAAGGAAAATCATCAAAATTTTCTCTCTGGAGAGGGGAGCACATTTTCAAAAGGGTGCCCTATTTTTTAGGGGCTCAGATCCTGTTTTTAGGGTTTGTGGTTTGTCACCTCTAGCAGACATTTTTCCGGCATCACGTCAGCGTCGCAATGGACTATCAAGCCTGTCAAACGGACCTGTTTCGTGCAAGTTACGGGAGATACAGCGCAAAACAAGAGGAGTTCCAGAATTGGCTAAGTCTGAGAAAAAGAGCAGCTTTTGAAAAAGGTGCCCATCTTTTTGAAGTGTCAAATGTAGGTTTTTGACTAAATGCCACCCAAGATGTTTGTCTCACATTTGTTCAAGCTTCGCGACGCATCTGTCCGTGGGTGAATCTGAGTTGCAGAAGTGCCTGAACCTGAGGTCAAACGTAGGGTCAAGGAAAAAGCAAAAGAGCACTTTTTCAGAAAGGCGCTTGAGCTTTCCAAGCCTTTAATGCCTTCTTTTTGATGATCTTAGATATCCAATTTGTCCGTGTTACGTTCAGCTTTCCGTTGCCTGTCTCCGTCAGATCAGAAGATGACTCAGCAGCTTGCAGTCAGAGTTTTAGTGTTATTTTGGTCAGTTCTAGAAATGGCCAAGTCTAGTGGTAAAAGAGCAACTTTTCAAAAAGGCGCCCCTAATTTTCACCCCTCAGATGATGTTTTCTGGAGAAATGTGCCTTTGCAGCTGTCATGCAGAATGAAGTCAGCTCCGCAGTGAACCTGTGATCCAGTCCTGTTGGTAAATCAGAAGTTATGAAGGATTTGTTTTTCCCTTCGTACGAAATGAAGATGAGAAAATATGGCTAAGTCTGAGAAAAAGAGCAGCTTTTGAAAAGGGCGCTTGGATTTTTGAGCCTTCAAATGTTAGTTTTATGATGTTCAGTCTCAAGGTACCTTTTGATCAGTTTTTATCCTGCTCTGCGATGCACCGTTCAGCCAGCCAATCGGTGGAGTCAGTCAGCCAGGGTTAGAGGATGAATAGAGGTCTCGAAAGAGGTTTAAGTTTGAATTTTCATGAAAATTGGCTAAGTCTGGAATTCGCCTTAAGAGGTCAAAGTTGAGTTTTCGAAATAAGTTGACTGGTGCGCCTTAATTTGAGTTCTGACTTCAGTTCAACTGAACGATTTCTGGGTTGTCATCTTCAGTTCATATATTGGCATGTTGAGTGATCTTTCAGTTCGCATGTCGAGTTAACTAGTTTGCATGTCCAGTTAACAACTTTGCATGTTGAGTTAACTTGTTTGCATGTTCACTTAACTGAAGATTATGCTTGAAAATCAACTTGAGTTTGCATGCATGGCGCAATTTTGGTTGAAATTGTGAAGCATGAATTTTGTGAAGTTGGCGTTTCATTCATTGTCAACTGAAGTTTTCAAAAGGGTCGCCATATTTAAATTAAAGCATGAATTTAGTCTTTGTGAAGTTGACGAATTTTCCTTTGAATGTTAATTGAAGTCTTAAAAGGGACACCATATTTAATTAAAGCATGAATTTTGTGAAGTTGGCGTTTCATTCATTGTTAACTGAAGACTGAAAGGGACGCCATATTTAGAATTTTTAGGATTTAAAGCATGAGGTTGAAGTGTGGCGAATTCTCATTGACAACTTCAGTTCTGAAAGGGACGCTTTAATTCTTAATTGTAAATTTAGTGAATTTTGAAGTATGGCGAATTCAACAAGGATTGTCAATTAAAGTCAAATTCGCATGGTGCTTTAAAAATAATTTTGCAACTGAAGATTGAAAGGGAAACCCTAAAGCATGGTGCTTTATTTAGCTTATTTTAGTTTTAGTTAACTAAAATGAGGTCCAATCACAAGCCAAGCGCCATTTTTCAAGGTTTCATGCTTTGTGCGAATTTCAATGATGAAAGTCTATTTATTCAAGCATTGGCGTCCATTATTTCTTCATCTCAAGCTTTGAAGTCTACATTCTTCTTGAGCGAGTAGCAAGTTAAAGGTGCTACAGGTGTCAGAATTCAGCGTTCTTCATAGCAACGGATTCAGATTGATCAGAGGAAGAAAATTTCAGACTTTGTTTTCAGTTTGCATGCAGGTTTAATCAAGTTCCAAAAAGAGATAGGCGAATTCTTTAGAAGCAGAACAAGCAAAACTTTCTATCTTCTGTCTTATTTCTTCTATTTTTCATCTTAGGTACTTTCTTCGCATGTCAAAGAAATTCAACATATTTTCAGAGTTTGATCATTTGGGTTCGCATACTTCAGTATTTGTAGCAAAACCCACGTCTTAGATTTTTTTCGAGAAAATTGCCCCGTAGTCTTCATTCTGAAGCTCTGTGCTTTTCTCTGAGAATTTCTTTGCATGTGGGCCTGAAACACATTTTTTCGAGAATCAAACTATTTGGGTTGTCTTAGAATTTGATTCTGCACAAAACCCACGTTCTAGAAAAATTTCGAAAATTTCTCCTGCCTTAGGCTATTTTTAGCCTTGTCCAGAGGTTTTCAGTTTTTCTAGAAAGTTGTTCAAGTATATTCGACTTTACAGTCAAAAGTCTTCATTTTCAAAATGCAGTTCAATCTCATTGATTATAAGATCAAATCGGCCCTTATGCATAATTTTGTCAAAACTTCAGATACAGACCTGAATCATGTTTATCCAGTGGTTAATCTGAGTAGTCTGGAGGGTGTTAGCAGCAATTCGTTGAGGAATCTTGAGCGTTCTGGATTGTTGGCAGCGGCATCTATTCCTGTTACCACTTTTGATCTCGAGTTTGTTCTGGCTTGCATCAAGCATTATGACTCATCTTCACGACAAATCAGATCAGTTGATGGGAGGGTTGTCTGCAGTCTCAAACCGAAAGATATAGAAAAATGTTTTGCTATTCCTCCGCGTCCAGATAACTTTACTGTGGTTATTGAAGCCTGTGAGAAGATATGGGATGGAGATCGAGATCGTTCACAGAGAAAGGTGGCTTAGAGATGGCTGAAAGTTCAGAAGACTAACATGCCTAAAAAGGTTGGCCGTGGTGAATTCAAAGACGAAGTTGCTGTTTTGATAACTTTGCTCAATCGAGTTACAGGTCAAGAGGATGCTAGCACTTTCCGATCATGGATGTTTTACCTTATTTCCAAAATTCTTGATGGCACAGAACATTTTGACTGGGTTATGTTGATTAGTGATTGCCTACATCAGCAGAACTAATTTCTTAAGTTTCATGAGTTTCATATGATATCTTACTTGGTCTACTTAGTTGCATTCCAAAGCAGCTACAAGCATTTGAAAACTAATGGCACTCTTGGTGTTCAACGTGTTCACGAGTATTATCCTCAGTTGGAGTTCTCTAAATCTGAACAAGACTTCCGAGTAGTGAATGATCACTTTTCTATGAGGACAGTTAGGGATCTTGACAACGAAATGCACATTCGTATTTCTGCCGAGGAAAAATCAGCGATGGAGACTTGGGCGGATTGGTTTATCCAATTCCCTACTTTCACATACATCCGGGTTTATGGATATGTTGGAGAGCCTCTGATGTTGCCGAGGTATCCTTCAGACAAGATCATCTTCATGGAGTTTCTCAGGCAGATGCAACATGTTCATTTCTTTCTTCGCAATCGTCATAAGACTGCGGCTACTTTTCCATTTGCATTAGGGATTTTCACATGCAGTGCGGCAACAGATGCCAAGCTTATGTCAACCGAGATAGAAAGATTCAAGCTTAAAACTCATACTGAGAGGCGTTCCTATGATCCTTTGGGTCATTATGCAACCAGGTTAGAGCGAGGGATTGCACATAAGCCAGCACTTGAAGATTTCTGGGCTAATTGTGAAGATGAATTCGAGGTTCGTCGTCGTCACTATTGTAGACTCACTATCACTCAGCTCTCTATTACCTATCAGAGGATGTTGATGGTCTATCAGATGATGATGGAGAAGTTCTTCTCAATTCATATGTCAGAGATCAAATTGCTCGGCAGCCACTTCGTTCACCAGATTGGTACACTAAGGAGAATGCTTCTATTGAGGAAGTTTCTAGATCGGTTATCAAGACCAGCAAGCAGTTCTTGGAGAGTAAAAGGAAGCGAAAGTCAGTTCCTGTGATAGAGCCGCCAGAGAAGTTTTCTTCATTTCCTTCTACTTCTAGGTCAAGACCTCGGGTCAAGGCTATTGTGATACCTCCTGAAGGAGTTAGACTCAGTGGAAACACGGGGAAGAGAGCTACTAGTAAGAGGAAGCAGAAACAAGTTGAGAATGTACCTGAGATTCCAGTAGAGACAGTCATTCAGGCTGAACCTCACGTTTCACCTCCTAGTTCGCCACACATGCAACCTATTGACATAGATTCAGAGCTTGAGATACCAATTCGAGTAGGATCAGAGACAACTGAACCGCCACAGGTGGATACATCAGGGACAGTCTCTCCTCGAATTGATGATATTGTTCAGTCTTGTTGGCTCGAGAGGTCTTTGGGGAGACAGAGGCGAGAACCTTCGTATAACCTTGATTTATCTGAGTTCGGTGAACCTTACCAGAGAAGGTCGAACAAGAAAATCAAGAAGCAGGTGCACATTGAGAAGACTCCAGAATCAGAGATTGTTATAGAAGTTGCTGTTCCTCTAGAGGGTAAGAGCCTAGATGAAGTCGAAGTTGGTGACTTTACTTTCACTAAGGCAAATCTTGGCAGGACTACTCGAGAGACAGACGTGACTCTTCTCAAGATTGTCACCAATAATCTTGAAGAACGCATCACGAAGGATGGAGAGGATAAGGCATTGCTTAAGGCTGAAAACAGTCAACTTCGTCAATATATTTCTGATCTTGTTCATGGAAATTCGAGTAGACCGCCTGTCCTTCCTCAGAACACACCTGTAGAACAACGAAAGCTGGATCAGTTAGTCAGTCATGGCAGACTTTTAGATAACTGGATTGAAAGCTTAGTCGCTACAGGTCAACGTCTTCTTGCAGATTTATATCAGTTGAGGAGTGATGCACATAAACTTTGTCAAGGTATTCAGTTGCTCGAGGTTTCGGTTGCAGAGAATTTAGCCAAGGATCGAGTTCTTGTGTCCCAATTGTCTATTGCATATGACGCCTTGGAGGCTGATGAAGATCAAGAGAAAGTTTTTACTTGGAGAGAGTAGCACCTTTTCAAAATGGAGATATGTGAAAAGATCTCTACCAAGTTATTTTCACTGAAAGATGATGTGGTTGGAGTACTTGCACTTGTCAGTGGTTTTGTTGTTAAGATTCCGTGTCATTATCTTCTTGAAGATGGCACGTATGTTGAATTGGACAAAGTACAAGCTGAGTTCGAAAAGCTGATTCGTGATAATCTTGAGGGGGATCCTATGGTGCCTAGGTTGGAGAATATTTCAGTTATTTCAGCTAGTCTCAGAAAGGCGACTGAAGATGTCAGAGAAGGCATGCATACAGTCAAAGAAAGTGGCAGAGAACTGAAGAAACATATTGTTGTTTTGGATAGCATCAAAGTGCCTGAAGACAGAGAGATTGACGAGTTCTTGGTCGAAGTGTTAGACCGAGATGACATGGAGTGATCTACCAGTTGGAACCTGCAGTTAATTTCAAGGGTTGAGCTGCGAGCAAGAAAGTTAACTTCTACTTTCGCCTTGAGTTCACTACCTCACATGCTTATCTTCTTCCTTGGAATTATCAAGGTGAGTTAAGTAGGGGTTTTAGTTAATCGAGGAACCTAGTTTTAATAAGGATTGCATGCTTACTGTCCATTTAGGTTAGATGTATCGTTAATCGATGGTAGCTTTCCAATAACTTACAGCTTACTTTATTAGGTTTAGTAATAAATCTTGCATGCATTGCAAGACTGTAGTTGACTCAAGGTGATTTTAGGGTTCCCTACACCTTTCGATGTCTATAAATAAGAGCTTTTGCTCATTTGTAATTAACTTTTGCACGAGAGAGTAATATATGCTGTGCTTACCTTGCCCTCAATATTGCTCATTCTGTATCTGTTCATGCGCTTTTGCTGTTATAATGAATTGTTATGCCACATAGGGTTTCATGCAATTGTGATGGTGAATTCTTTCCTTAGTTAGATCAAATCTGTTTTGTGTTCAATAAACTTGTGTAGATTGAGATGATAGTTGCGCCACCTTGCCTTCAAGTAGAGAATCTGCGCTTGGTTATCGTGTGTTGTTGTGAATAATAAACTTGTTTGGATTGAGCTGATAGTTGTGCCACCTTGCCTTCAGGTTGAGAATCCGTATTCAGTTTATCGTGTGTTGTTGTTACCGATAAACGTGTTTAGATTGAGCTGATAGATGTGCCACCTTGCCTTCAAGTTGAGAATCTATACTCGTTTATCGTCTGATAGTCAAACCTTGCTCCTTTTCCTCATGCTCTGTTTTCTTGAGGAAACTGGATAGATTTTAAGTAATTGGCATAGTTGTAGTTAGTAGTCTGCGAAACCAGAAAATACTCAGCTGCAACGTATATAGTTTTTGAGAAAGCCTTGTACCTCTACAGCTGAAACAAAAAGACAGGATTTAGTTTAGTATACTTTCCTTTTCAAAGCACTTTTTTCAAGCACAACGAGGGAGCTTCCCCTCCTAATTTGAAGAGCACTCATTGCGTAGTGTGCATAGCTGTCCGTACCAACTCTTACTCTAGAGGTGCTAGTTGTTACGCCAACACAAACCAAGGGTCAAAATGGAAGAAAAGTTAAAAAACTCAATGAAGTAGGAACCTCTAGCCAAGAAGGGCGCCCAACTTACAATGCCTTAGTGAAATTTTCAAAGTTTTCAAAAGATTCAAAATGGCAAGGGAAAGATGAATGTCTAAATTCATTGAACAAGCTGAGTTTAGGGTTTGAAGATTAAAGCAAAAGAAAGCAAATTTATTTCAAGCCCTAAATCTATTTAAGACATCTCTTCCTTTCAGTTTTCATCATTTTTGCAGGTGGCTTCCAAAGAAGAAAAGTGGAGCAGCAACTTTGAGGTTTTATTTCAAGATTCAAGAGCTCAAAGTTGCCGATTTTCATGAATAATTTTAAGACCAGCAACATAAGACCTTGCTTTTTCATGCTTTTTCATCTACATCAAATTTTTGAAGGAGTGAAGGTCAGATTTTAATTTTCAGCCATCCGGTTTCTTCCATCTCATTCTTCTCAAGAATTTTTGGAGAAATTCACTGCTGTGTAGCCAAGTTTCCCTGCATGTCGCTGAAATCTTCGTGAGTTTGCAAATTTTGACTATCCGGTTCTCTCAAAATAATCTTCCAAAAACCTATATCATAGCTTTTTCAAGAAAATTTCAAAATTCTAGGTTGGTTGCTTTTTCAATCAGCCATCAGTGTTTTTCAAATCTGATCAACTGGGTCCATTTCTAATGATATTCTGAACAAAACCCAGGTGCTAGCTTTTTCGGTAAAAAATTGAAGAAATTAGGGTTTGCTGCTTTTTCAGTCAAAATTCAAGATTTTCAAAAACGGACGATCTGGGTTGTCTTGCAACAAAATTTTGAGCAAAACCCATATCTCAAAAAAAATTTCCAAAATTTGTCCATTGGAGGAAGAAAAACCAGCATTCTAAAAATAGAAAGTTGCTCAAAGCTTGTCTGAACATAGGCGAGTTTACAGTCATTCTTCAAGGTTTTCAATATGGAGTACACTTCCCTCGAGTTTAGGACCAAATTAGCATGATGTCAAAACTTCATCATCTCAGCTGAAGAACGAGAGAAGGTGTGATATGAGAAAAATGAAAGGTATCGGAAAAGAGTTTTGCAAAACTCTTCTGTTGGAAATCAAGAGAAGTGTCAGAAGCATAAAGTTGCAGAGTCGCCAAGTTATCAATTAGTGAGTCATCTTTTGGGGCAGCAATGTTTTTCAAGAATAGAACTCATAAACAGCCAAAGAAGTGAAAGATCCTCTAAGTTTGATCACAGAAGGCGAAGAGATCTTGGAGGATCGGAATATTGCCTTAGATAGTATCAATGCACCTGATCAGGACCCAGTTTCCTGCTTTTTAGCGGATATGATTGAGATTTAAAGCGGCTTTCTTCTAGAAGCTTTCTTTCTGCTTTCTTTCTATTCTTGGAACGATTCTTATCCATTCTTTGAAGAAGAGAAAGAAGATAAATGTAATAGTTGGCGTTTCCCGCTTTCTCTGCTTTCTTAGGTGTTAGACGTTACCTTCTTTCTAGATTTAGAAATAAAGCTTGCTTGCTGAGCAAGCCCTAGATTGTAAAAGCAAAGAGATTTTAGGGTTCGCTACTCCTCTGCTTGCCTATAAATAAGAGCCTTTGCTCATTAGTTTTCTTTAATGGTTATTGTGATAGCAAATTGCTGAGGCTCTTTTAGCCAGCAAGCTGTTATTCAGTGTTGTTCAATTGTGTTTATGATAGTGAATTGTTGAGTCTCTTTTAGCCAACAAGTAGTTGTTGTAATCGCTGTCCCTTTTGTGTAAGAACAAGTTTGCAAGCCTCTTTAGCTGCAAGTTCTTGTTCCGTGCATGTGTTAGGATAATCTTTGTTCCAAAAGTTTGAGAAATAAAATCATGAGCCTCCTCTGCCTTGGTATAATGTCTCAGATTTCCGTTATTTGTGTTATGCTTTTATGATCTTAATTTCAGCTTACATTGAAGTGTGTGGATGTTTGTTGGAAAAGAGTTTATTGAAGCACTTTGTTAGAGAATCAACCTTGTTCATTTCTAGTTTCTCTTGCTCTGCGTATTACTTGAAAAATTAGAAACATCTTTAGCTTAAGTTAGTCGTAGTTGAAGTTCTTAAATTAGAAAATCTCAGCTGCGGCGTTTGTGTTTTATAAACCTTGTGCTTTAGCTGATCAAAAAGATAGGCAACTTAGTTCTTAGTTTACTTTTTTTCAACACCATCAGCAAAAGGGAGCGTCCCCTCCTAATTTGAAGAGCAGTTTATCTGTGCATAGCTGTCCGTTTCAAATCTGCATTCCAAAGGGGCGAATTTAAACGCCAACACACCCAAATAGCACGGCTAGCTGGTGAATGCACTGAAATGATGATATCTGCTGATAAGAAGCCCCAATCTGCAATTATATTCTAATAACTCACTGCTGCAATCAATTTCTAACTGCAAATTAACTTGTGATGAAGACCAATGATGCCCAAATGGAAACCCAAGTTAGATTTCCCTGTTTTGTGAACTGGATTTTCTTCCAATTCACTATCCTCCAAGGGATTTCGTCCTTAGAAGACCTGATATGCTGCTGAAATCCTCTTCCAGAGCTCAAACTTGCAATTTGCGTTTTGTCAAATGAGAATAGAATGCCCAAAAATGAGCCCAACATATTGCTTTATAACCTCCCATAAGCTTTTTTATAAAAATCAATAAAATAATCCTCCTTGAGGGTCTTTCCTCATTAAAAGAAAGGGCCATTTTTTAAAAACAACTTTGAGTTACTAGGATGGGGGCACTTTTCACTATTTCTTTTATAATTTTCTGTTACTATTCACTTTTAACTATTCCATTAAAGAAAACTTTAATATTTCCAATTTATCCCTAGATTCATCAATTGAACTCCAAACTGAAAGGCTCGTAAGCTCCCAGCTAAGCTCCACCGCCTTCGGTTGGGTCCCCTAACCATTCTGCTGACCTACGAGAAGCCTAATAGTAGGCCAACCTCCACTATAGTCCGAGTTGCCTAAGGAAGGGACATTATGGTCCTCCCTTCCCGAGATTGCTTGTCCTCAAGCAATCGTATGCCAGTCTACTGCTCCACTCTGATACACATGCCATATAACCATAACTCTTGAAGCAATTCGCCACAATCACTGAATAGCAATGCACCATCCATCTCAATACCTGGATCCCAAATCGTCCTACCCATCTGGCTATAGATATCGATCATAATACAAGCATCACATACCATCCATCTATATGAGTAGACCATCAAAAATATGTGAAAATCAACTCCCACATGCACATGGAACAACTCATCAGCCCCCCAAAGGCTACCGTAACTCCGGTCTGAAGTTAGAACGAAGTCATAGGTGTCAGCATATATGTCCAAGTAACCCATGCCATACTCCCTGTTGACCTCATGGATATGCTCCCAAGTAGGACAGCTACTATCCCATAATAAGTTAATGGGGATGAAGTCACCAATCAGCAAATAGAAAGCTGCCATTTGATAATAAATTAGTGACATAACCAAAGAGGAGTTATGGATGCCTTCAACACCCATCCAAGGCAATCTTTGCGTGGCTGGTCCACTATGAGTGTTATTAGCAAGACCATCAACTGAAAATTCTAAAGTCTCCATTGTATCATCCAAATGACATGTCTCATTAGCTTCCCAAATGATTAGGGTTGGAATTGGCTCAAAGAAGTCTTCAACACTAAGTGTCACAAGGCTGCAAGGTTCCTCGTTGCACGATTCTTCAATCCTTTCCTCAACCTTTTCAACTCCTACACCATTTACCTTGTCATCTTGTACCCACGGCGTAGCTGCTATACAAGAACGATTTTCTGAATTATGCAAAGAGTGATTGTTCCTACTCAAAAGTAGACAAGGATCCGCAATCTTCCTTCCTCATTTCCTCACCAATTGGATAGCCATGCCTCTAACTCTACCCATCTGTAAGTGGTCTGTTCTTATAAGCTCTAAAACCTCTTTGAAGGGGTGCACATGGGGATAGGAAACACCATGCTTCATTCCTTTTTGTCTTTCCTCACTTCGGCTTATCCAAATGATATCCTTTTTGTAGTTGCCATTCATCTCGCTGTCATGGAACAAAACAACAGTATGCAATTTGTATTTATGACTTGTGCCAATGCAAGTGTATGAAGGTAGGATACTATCACTAGTTCC